>JBAKBP010003155.1:0-159499 GCA_037953745.1 Lithodes maja | reverse complement strand
ATACGGGCTGAAAAATGCCCCTGCAACGTTTCAGAAATTAATGAACGACATTGTAGCCGACATTCCCAACTGTACGGTGTACCTAGATGATGTCATAATATACGACGAGGATTTTAACAGTCACTGTGCTCACATCGGACAGCTTTTTAATAAACTGAATGAAGCAGGTTTGGTGGTAAACCTGGGTAAGTGCGATTTTGTCAAAGCCACAGTTTTGTACCTGGGGTTCGAGGTGGGGATGGGTCAGGTGTGCCCTCCACAGACAAAGATCAAAGCCATCGATCAGTTTCCCCAGCCTACGACTAAGAAACAAATCATGCGGTTTCTAGGTATGATAGGCTATTATCGTCGCTTCATCAAAGGCTATTCGACTGTACTTGCACCTTTAACTGACTTATTATCCTAAGGACAAGAAGTTCCGGTGGTCTCCTGAGTGTGCAGAGGCGTTTTCCTTGGTGAAACACCTGTTATGTACCCACCCCATACTCAGGGCCCCGGACTTCAGCAGACCTTTTCAGCTGGTGACTGATGCCAGTGGCGTAGGGGCTGGGGCTGTCTTGTTACAGACAGATGATGAAGGTATCGAACATCCAGTGAGTTTTTACAGTAAAAAATTCAATAGTGCACAAAGGAATTACTCTGTAATTGAAAAAGAACTCCTGGCGATAGTGCTGGCGCTCAGGCACTTCGATGTATATGTTCCTGCTTTCGGACCAGTCGTAGTGGTTTATACCGATCATCACCCTCTGAAATTCTTGAATCAGTTTCATAACCGGAATATGAGGCTGACCAGGTGGTCACTCATGCTTCAGGAGTATAATCTGGACATACGCCATATTGCCGGTTCTGATAACGTGATAGCGGATTGTCTATCAAGGGTGGATGATGTTGGTTAGACTGCCACAGGATTGAGGGTTGAGTGTGGAGGAAAATAGGCTGTCACTGTAGTTCAGCCGAAAAAAACAAATTAAAAAAGCAAAAACCTTATAAAAACTCTTTATTTTTTATAACGTGTAGAATTTTGTATAAGATGTTGTAGCAGTATCTAAGTTGAATGTTTTCGCTTATTGTCGCTAAGTTAGTTGAACTTGCTCGGTGGAGCGCAACAGTCTTTATTTTTTTTATATATAGTGCCTTGTGTCGCAACAGTGTGTGGTACTATGAGAAGCTTTGTTAGATATGAAGAACTTAGTCAAGGGTCTTATATCTTGGGGGAGGTGTGACGCTTCTGCATAGTAGCCACGTGCGGGCATGCGCGAGCGTCGGCTGCCCAGCCGTTTAGAAACCGGCTGGCGGAATCCGGCCGGCCGGCTTTTCCTTGGTATATATCCTACGACAATGTAACTAATGTATGGGATATTCCTATGTTGTTTCACAGCTTGTAGCTGCCCTTATTCTTAACCAACGCATCTTAGTATATTTTATTCTCGATAGTTGATTGTTTCATTATAATATATAAGATGTAAGTTTAGTGAGAGTGGGAGGAGACGAGCGGGAGAGAGAGACCGGCTGGGGGACGTTGCTTCGCGGGGAGAGTCTAGCTTGGGACGAGCCTGATGTTGCCATATGCATTTGTTGGCAGCGTTAGGCTTAGTTTCGACTCGCACACGGGGTAGACGATTTTGACCCGGCAACTGTGTTGAGTGTTGCCAAGCCTGGGATGTATTCTGCATGCCTAGGGCGGGGTCCAGACAGATTCAAGACTCAGAGCTCGCCTCACTGTTGTACCCTTCGGACCCCCTTGATATCTATCCCTCTCAACCCCACTTAGAAACTTTCTCTTACTTTGTATACCTTCCTTCCACTACTTCACCAATCTATTTAATTATCCCATCCCCTTGATAGACCTTATATCTATTATTGTATTAACGACGAGCTCTCCGATAACTAGATAGGATTTAGGGCCTTATGCAGAGATGTAATTGTTAATGAGGCCTAGGAAGCTTTTTTGTTGTCTCATATTTGGTGGTTTCATGCTTGCTAGTGTGTTCTTGTCAGGTTAGCAGGGGCTAGACCGGAGGGGAGGCTTTTTGCGATCCTTTAAGTAAAGTCTGCTGGTGAGAGTCCTGTGGACCCGCACGACTTTACTAGGATACCCATGGGAGTCTGGGGGCATTTTCTTGTCTGTGTCCCTGTGTGTCTAGTGTTGTGTTGTGTGAGGGCCCTTGCCTAGTCCACTCAGCACTGCGCTAGCACGTCTTGCTTTTGTTTTAGGGTCGCCAGGAGAGGGTCGGATACTTGCGGTCTGAGTCTCTCAAGAGAGCACCCTTTCAATTAGAGTAATTTGGCGCACAGACTTGGGAACGTCCCTAGGCTAGAGCAGGTGGCTCAGCCCGGGTATCCGAAGCCTATATCCTTCCGGCTAGACCTCTGCCGCCTGGCAGATTAACAGCTAGGTGTTTATTATTTCTGTATGCTTGTTATTGTGCCACAGTTTACCGTTTTTGTGAGCATTGTGAGTCAGGGTGTGGCTTAGAGACTCTGTCTGAGCAGGCTTGCCTGACTAAGATTGAGAAGCACACCTGTATGTGGTTATGTTGCGAGTTGCTGCCTTTATTTAATTATACCTATGCCATTATACACTGTGTGGCCTATTACTAGTATTTATTCCTGCTTATGAGTTAAGAGTTCTCTAAATCCGTAACGTACTTTCTTTGCTAAGCATCAGATCCTACAGTAGCCGCATGCAGTTTAGAAACCCGCATCTTGTCTACCTGTATGATGTTTTGAGGACTGTTTGCTTTCACCTTCTTTCACGCAGGGGTGATTAGTTGTATTGATTAACGTAACGTTAAATGTACTTTCTTCTAGTTTGTTATTAAATTGTTTCTGCAATTTAATTCAGTTATCTATCTTTTCCTTGAAGCTTTAAGTCAACTTAATTGTGTGATCTTTTATATAGCCTGCTTGACTATCAGCAGTCTATAGTGCGTGCACCCTGTAACCGAGTCATAGGATACCTCGTTGTCCAGGCAGGACTCTTGACGGTTTAGGGTGGTTTGTTGCCTGGGTTTATAGATAAGGGTTGGATCTAGCATTTTCCGTTGTTGCTTGTTGCCGCATACCTAGTCCAATAGAAAGAGCCCAGTGTTTGTATATCCCAGGACGTAACAATTGGCACAGCCAGTTATATAAGAAAAATTTGCCTTATGAAAGGATATTGGCAAGTACCTCTTACACCCAGAGCAAGGGAGATTTCATGTTTTGTGGTAAACAATCAAGCCTTCTGCTGTGAAGTAATACCTTATGGCCTGAAAAATGCTCCAGCTACCTTTCAGCGCCTAATGAATCCGGTGACTGATTCACACCTGGGTGTGTGGTGTACATTGACGATATCCTTCTTTTTTCCCATACATGAGAAGAACATCTCAAACAAATTAGACTGTTTTTTGCTAACAATGCTGAAGCAAATCTTGTAGTGAACTTAAAAAAGTCCACTTTCATTAAGAGTACTGTCCAATATCTTGGATATATAGTAGGACAGGGTCAGGTTGCACCTCCTCATGCTAAAGTAGAGTCAATTTCAAATTTCCCAACACCTACCAATAAGAAAGAAATCCAAAGATACTTAGTGATGATTGGATACTACAGAAGGTTTATTTTAAATTTCTCAAGGTTAACAGCACCTTTAACAGATCTTCTCCGAAAGGATGTGAAGTTTGAGTGGTCCTCCGATTGTGAGGAGGCTTTCAGTGCTATTAAATACATTCTCTCTAACTATCCTGTTCTCCGTGCCCCCGATTTCACCAGATCTTTCTCCCTAGCTGTTGATGCAAGTAATACTGGGGTCGGAGCCGTGTTATTCCAGGAGGATGACTGTAATGTATTGCATCCTGTTTGCTGTTTTAGTAAAAAGTTAAATTCTGCTCAATGTAATTACTCTGTCATAGAAAAGGAGCTGTTAGCATTAATTTTGTCCCTCCAATACTTTGGTGTTTATGTTCAATCTGACCCTGGTTCCATTACTGTATATACTGACCATCACCCATTAAAGTTTTTGCACAAGTTCCAAAACAAGAATCAAAGACTGACACGATGGAGCTTGTTGCTGCAGGAGTACGCCTTGGATGTCAAACATATTATTAAGGGGGTCCAGAATGTGTTGGCAGATTGTCCGTCAAAAATCTGAAAATTTGTCATATACTTTCCGCCTCTTGAACTCTTTTATAGCGGGAGAGGTGTAACATCCGTACCTACCGGATGTCATGTGACCAGACCAACCTGTTGAACGTGACTTTACAACTACTACCTCGTGGCAACAACTCAACCCGCTTAAGTGACGAGAGAGAGAAAGAGAAAGACAGAGAGAGAGGGGGAGAGCGGCCCGGCTACTTCCTGCATTCTTGGCATTCCTCGCTTTCCCGCCAAAACTTGCGTGAGAGGGCACCTGTGACGTGGTGAGCTTCTAACACCTGGTTGGCTCCACCACACCTGCTTCTCACCTGTAATTGGTCGACGTGTTTCCTGACTTCTGACTGGTTCCGGCACCTGTTTCCTGCCTTCTGATTGGATTAGCTTGGTCCGGGGAATCATATATAAGCCCGAGATTTGATAGTTGAAACTAGTACTTTCTTAGCTGGGGAGAAACGAGCAGTGTATTGGGGAGACGAGACAGACTTCACAGGCTTGTATAATAGGGGTTATTACGTGTTAAGTTGTGTCCCAGAGCGACCTCTTACACGTTACTTAGGGATTATTTGTGACTATTAATTAACCAGAGGCATGTCGAAAACATACACTCATTTGATTTAAGATTGTGTGATTGGAGAAGATCATATAGGTTGGATTGGAGAATCATATGTGTTTAATTGGAGAGATATATATTTTGAATTACTGTTTAATTTTGGTGATTAGAATTAAGGTTTGATTCAGAGATGATTTGTGATTGAATATTGACTACTTTACTTTAATACTTAACTGACTTTATGTAAAGATATTTGTCATTCGAAATAGGCATTGTAAAAGTCCTATCATTTATATGGTCTACTTAACCCTGCTCAGGCATATTGGCCCCATATGGGCCAAACAATATGCGTAAAACAGGTTTTTCGCAAATATTTCATGGTCGGAGGCCGATGGCAAGAAGTTTTGAAGACTAGCAGTCAGTCAGCATCGTCCTACAACTGGGAGAGGGTGTGAGCCGCCGCTCTCTCTCCTCCCCTTTCCTGTACCAACCTGTCCGTTCACCATATGGGGTCCATAATCCCAAATGTGTACTACAAATTTCCGCTTCCTATCAAACTTTTTTTTAGCCCCAGAGTTCTGCCACCCAAGACCCTCAGCCATACCCTCCACAGCCCTGAAACCAAATTAATCCAGCTTATGTAATGTATGAGATATGCCTAACTTTTGTTGACCCTTATTTTTCACTACTTTTTTGTTTTGTTTTCTATATAGGATTTAATATTTACAGTAGTGTAATTTGCTCTTAACATAATATTAAGCATTAATTGTAGTTTCTATTGGTAACAACAAATTTAAAATCCATCAATCAGTTTTTGGGTGAGAGCCGTTTAAAGTGCCGGTCCCCATATGGGCCCATATTGCTAATTTTGTTACACTTCTGGAACATTACCTGAGCAGGGTTAAGCCTACTAAACTTCAAATTGTACTTTAGTGAAATCAGAACGTATGCAAAACGATCCTGAAATCTATCATAACTTTCATTGCTTATTATTTTGATTAATTGTAGAATCCCTTATTTACGTTTATAAATACAATTCCCTTTTTATATGCGACTTTCTAATATTTCCTTACCATTTATATTTAGTCAAATGTCTTTCAGTAATAAGAATAAATAAGATAAAATACTAAAGGAGAATAATAATAATAAACTAAGAATAAAGAGATAATATAAAGAGTAAAACAATCTTTAAAGGGTTAACAAACTTTAATTAATTATATAAAAAGATCTTGATACTTTGCTGATAATAAAGATTAATTGAAATATTCTAGTGTCTTAAAACCTTGCTTACATACCGAACTTTTGTATTCGTAATTAATAGCCTCTTTCATATTAAAACCTTCAATGTAACTTTAAATAGTGAACTGATTAAATATAATTGAAGTGTATCAGAGTATAAAGGATAACTGTCCCAACAACTGAGGGAAAGCAAGTAACAACAGAACTAACTTTAATATTTTACGTTCTTTTGGCCTTCAGCTGTTTGCTACACTTTCACATTAACTGTTCTATCTTTATTTATTTAGTTAACCACTTCTAAGTCAAAATACGTAACAATATAATATTATATATATATATATATATATATATATAGAGAGAGAGAGAGAGAGAGAGAGAGAGAGAGAGAGATTGTTGAAGACCAAGGCATATTTATACTTAACTAGCATTGTATTTGTTATTCCAAAAAATGTCACTGTTTGTTGAATTTAATCACTTAAAGGTGGTGGGGCATACACAATTAAAATTAATTTATAATGTATTTAAAGATTTAAAGAGATGTTTAGATCTCCAGTAATCAACCTGACTACTCCTTTGTCAAAACTAATCTTCAATATTAGAGAACAAATAAAAAATAGATATTGAATTGCGACCCCTTGCAACTAGTACTCACGTGAGGATGTGACGTAGGCCCAGGCCAACATTTGGGAAGTAAACATCAGCAAGTATAGCAACAATGGTGAATAGGTGTGCTGTTTTCGGGTGTAGCAACATCCCTGGACCAAACATAGCACTACACAAGTTTCCAAGTGATCCATACCATTGTAACAAATGGGTGAAGTTTATACAAAGAACCAGTGTGGGAGGCAAAGCCCAAAACAAGCTTCATATGCAATGGAAATTTTCGTGATGAATGCTTTGACAATAAAGTGCGGTGGAGTATGGGTATGGCTAGATGCTTGTACCTAAAAGCTGATACCATACCCACAATTTACCCTGCAGGTACATGTGCTACAAGTGTTCCTACAGTGGCATCAGAGCAGAGACCAGCTGCAAGGAAGCGTCAAGTCCAAGAAGCGAGTGATAGTTTTTTGGGGTGGGGAAATTTCCCTGTACAGCATTGGGTACATCTTTCCATAAAGTATGGTAGGCTACCGAGCATTAGCGAATTATGATATTTTAGATAGCCTAGCTAACTAGCTTAGTGACAGAAATAGAATTAGCCTAGGCTAGTAAGATCAGAAATTAAGGAAAATTTGCATGTAGGCCGGTAGGCCCTAGTCTAGGCCTAAGTGCTTGCCAATTACAGGAGTCAGGAGAGTGGATAATATGGGCTAACTTAAGCCATGCCCAAATTATACAGTCAGCGTCGATGGATATAGGCCTAACCTAGGCTAAAGAAATTTATTGGCTGAAATTCAATTACTAGCAACTAGGCTAACAAAAAAAAAAAAAAAAAAAACAGTGAGTGGCACACACATTGTTGGGAAGGATATGTAGTGACCAGTCATCATGTTTACATAAGTCGATCGCCGCGGTTAAGTTCCCGTCTATTTTTACGGCTATTTTTTTTTCTGTTATTTGCACCCTGTTGGCAATTTATATGATGATGACAATAAGTCCTGGATGCGTGAGGGCGGGCTTTCATTATTGTATCCAAATGCAGTCAAAATAGACGGGGACATGATCGCTAGCGTCCGCCGCGGCTCCGAGTAGTGTAAACAAGGCGGGCGGTAATCACGGTACGCCCAAACTGCCAAATTGTTTAAAGGGAGATGTGTTTGTTTTTTCTCAGTTTTTATTATTTGTTGCTCCCAAGACCTCCATCAAGCTTAAATAAACACCCCCATGACTCTCTGGCAAGGATGTTAAGTTCGGGCGTACCGCCCGCCTTGGTTACATTACGCGCAGTGGCGGCGGACACCGGCGATCATGTTCCCGTCTATTTTGACTGCCTTTGGATACAGTAATGGGTCGAGGGGGGGATCATCATCATATATATTACCAACGGGGCAAATAACAGAAAAAATCGCCGTCAAAATAGACGGGAACTTACCCGCGGCGATCGACGTATGTAACCATGAAGATCGTACGCCCAGACACTTCATCCATCCCGACTCCTTCCGAGTCCTTCGAGATAAATTTGTACCCTGTACAGGCTACCTTTTTCCATAGACAAATGGGACAATGTTAAGGAGACGGACCACAGCTAGCCTATTTTCAAGTTTAAAAACATTTCTGAATGGTTATTTGTTTTTATAAGCTTTCTAGCTTATAATTATTATTATTGGACATTAGTATTTACCAATTATCCAACGATCTAAAAACATGGCCCCCGATAGTCGATACTCCGATAGTGGTAAGGGCTTCCTATGAAGAATATGGAAATACCCTGTACTTCATGCTTGTCTCGCATTCTCCTGTAACTCCTACCTCTTAGCTTTCCCTCCACCAGGTAATGATCCGATATACCCTCCGCCTCACCTCTCAGCACATTCACACCCAGCAGTCTACACAATCTTTCCCTTGTCACCAGCACATAATCCATCAATGCTCTCTACAATCCTTCCATCCACATGTGTATGCCATGTGTACTTGTGTATACGCCTTTTTTTTTTAAAGAACATATTACTTACACTCATTCTGCACTCTCCACATACATTTATCAATCTTTCTCCACTCTCATTTACACCCTCCACACCAAAACTACCGATGACTTCCTCAACAGGCTCCTTTCTTACCCTAGCCAAAGTTCCTACTCTAGGTTAGGTTACCCAAGCCAAATTCCAACATGATGTTTCTGTATGTTTTTTTCCCCTGAAAAGTCTAAAAATAAGAGCCAACTTCTGATAAAATTTTAAATTAACATTATATATATATATATATATATTTTTTTTTTAAATTCATAAAAACTCTAAGCCAACTTTGGAAAGGATGTAGTGTTCGGGCGTACCGCCAGCCTTGTTTACACTGCGCGCAGTGGCGGTGGACGCTCGCAATCATGTTCCCATCTATTTTGACTGCCTTTGGATACATAATGGGTTGAGGGAGGGCACCCCCCCATGACTTATTGTCATAATCATATATATTTCCAGCAGGGGGCAAATAAAAAAACACTCGGCGTCAAAATAGACGGGAACTTAACCGCGGAAATCAATATGTAAACACAACGACCGTACGCCCGGACACTACATCCTTTTGACAAAACTTGCCACCGAAAACTGTCCCGGCCTTCTAAATTGCAAGCTCGCTATCACTCACCAGGCCACACGTTCGTCTCCCAGGCCTCAGCCTGTCGCACTGAGTCATATCCCCCGTTCTCTCGAGGCCAGAGCAACGCTACCAGTGGTGAAGGTAGCGGGCCGCTATTCGTGATTAGCGAAAAAATTCTGATGTTTATGGAGAGGGTCTACTGTATGTTGAAATTACTTAGCGTAACGGTATAATATGTACAGTACCTGTGTCTTGGTAAAGTTTAGCTACAGTTTGCATCATTAGCCACATCAGAAATTATATACCGGTGCCTTCTGACGTCCATCTTAATTACACCAAAGAAAACATGAAAGCTTGTGTTACTATTAGAGTACTGTACTGTACAGCTATCCAATACTGTAAAACTGCTGATTGAAATCAACTTGCTAATAGGGAGGATTATGTTTCTCTCATCAATTCAGATCCTGAATGCTGCTGATACACTTCCATCTGTAGAAGGTGAGGTACCGATACCAGATGAAGAGGCAGAGGGATCATCTACAGAACTGGAATTGCTACCAGTTATGCCACAGATACCGGTACCTCTGACAAAGGATGTTGGCACACAGTGGGATCCTCCTGAATTAATTAGTAAAAATGTCACCACTCAAACACCAAAAGGTTTGTACTGTTGCAGCGTAAAATATACTGTTTATGGTCTTGTTACAGTTTAAAATAGGCTATACTGTCCTGTTTATGGTCTTCACAGTAGCAAAATAGTTTGTACATCTGGGTGGATGGGACTCGTCATCCTTGGTCGGCACCAGTCTATGTGAGTAAACCTAACAAAATCTTTACTCTCACCTAAGGGTGAAGCAGGTTGAAATAGCCACCCACCACTGTTGAATAATAGAGCTAAAAAATGCATAGAGGGCCTCAGATTCGGACACACCCTATGTTGAGTGGTCGATCCTGCAAGTCCTTGAATAAACTGGCACAGGCATCTTTCTCACGGGGTGCATATCCGCTTGGGGTCGTTTTACGTATGGCCACCCTCATAAAGTTGAGTAAGTCATCCAGCAATAGATAGATAGAGGTATGGTGAGTTGTCTGTCCTGGATTGAAGCCTTATAGGGCACCATTATACATCATTAGGCTACATTTAAAGATTTATTGTAATTTTTGTTGCATGTACTTAAGAATCAATGTACTGTATGAAAAGTATTATTGCTTACCATTTAACATCATATGCAAGTACTGTACATTGGAAAAGGAATACAGTACTTTCGCACTTATTTCTTTGATTTATGATATTCTAATTATAGTAGTACAATATCATGAGATGCTGCACTGTCTACAGAAAATGTGTCCACTTTATTTAATGAACAGGCTATTAGTCATTGCCATGAGCTGTGACGTGGTTAATTGAATGAGTGTTTGTTGACTGATGGTTGTTAACTCAATCCCATGCAATAGATTAGGGCATCTCAGTCTAGTGATTTGTGGTAACTGCAAAGTTCCTTGCAGTGTCAAACTGTAATTATTTTGTTTGAAGATTGGAATGAATGCGAGAAAATAGAGGTAGATTTACATGAATTTGCATTGTTTGGGACATTTGTATATAATTATCAAAGGACATAATAAGAACTGTGAGGCATATATAACGGTTTATTTAGAAAAGAAAAAAGAAAGGAATATTTATCTTGTTTAATGCCCTGCTTCCTTGCTCAGCTAAATGTTGTGCAAGGTCATAGTGTATCCCCATCTGTAGGAAGTGCACATCAAATAACTGCATCTGCATCACTTGTCCCATTATGAGGAACTCCGTATTGTATGTAATAATTCTAATTCACACTAACAGTAACGGTCCTATGATTTCTCGCTCAGGTCCTGCCACAAGAGATGTTGAAGTTCAATGTCAACGTAAGTTCATTCGGCTTCAGAGAACCTCTACGCCTATGAAGAGGCGCCGACTAGAGGACCTCTCCTTTGAAGCGAAGCGGCCTAAGCTTGAAGACCTATCTTACATCGAGGATCCATCTGATACCACATACCATCCTCCTGTATCAGACAGCGATTGTGATGAAACTTCAGAGTATGTATCAGAAAATATTATTAACAGTACCTTTTGCAGTGCAGTACTGTACCGCTAGTCCTTTCTATAACTGTTGTATAAAGTGTCGGTTCTTATTTTCAAATTATTTAGCTTTTATGATAAAATGGGTGATGAAAGTAAATGAAAGGTGGGGTCAAAGATTGTGAAGGAATTTTGAGGAACGTAAGAAGATGTTCTGGAAGGAGGTAAATGAGTAAGGAAAGGAGAACAAAATAGGGAAGGGTCGGCGAAAGATGCAAATGGAGAGTTATTAGTTGAAGGTGTGTAAATGAGGAAAAAATGTGGTGAGTAGGGTACTGTATTTTGAGTCTTCGCTAAATGTATGAGTCGGAAAAGAGGCAGTGATTGGAGCAGTGGTGGTGTGATGCATTGGAAGATAGAGATTATTGAAGAACAGGCAAGATAAATGGTGATGAATAGGTATGAATGAAGAATGCTTGTGAACTGAATAGATGAGTGATAACGTGGTTGAAGGGAGTAGGGTTTGGGTGCCACATGGATTAAAAATAGAAAGTGACGATATAGTCATGCAAACTGTAGCCTACACATTTGTCACTAAATAATCAAAGATTGTTTTGGTTTTGTAATAAAATATATAAATGATTTTTGTATTTTGTATTCAATTTATGTAAAATAAATATAACCATTGCAGAATACATTATAACAATAATACATAATAAATACATACTCATGTATGCCAGCTCTTTGCATCCGTCCATACAGCTGTCTGTATCCAAAGTAGACAGCCTGGAGATTCCACGGGCACAGTGCTATTGAATGGAAGCCTGGGTGTTCTATCATGCAACTGGGAACTGGTTCAGCTTCTCGACATTTCTCTTCAACCTATTAAGAAAAAAAAAAGAGATTGCAGAACAAATAGTTATTTAGTTTTATGAATCAGTGCAATAGGCCTAT
Organism: Lithodes maja; assembly: GCA_037953745.1. Classification (NCBI taxonomy): domain Eukaryota; kingdom Metazoa; phylum Arthropoda; class Malacostraca; order Decapoda; family Lithodidae; genus Lithodes; species Lithodes maja. The sequence goes on along the minus strand of JBAKBP010003155.1, from coordinate 147,374 downwards.
CTGATAACAGTTCATCTTCTAACAATGTAGAGAAAATTCCAGTTATCTGTCAATTTACTTAAAATGCCCCAGAACGAGAAGCCCACCACAGAAGCCACGAACGAACACCACACAGAAACACCAAAGGAAAGGTCCACAGAACGAAAGGACCAGCTGACCGAGCCAGCCACTTCAGACAGGCCCAAGCCCGCAGGGCTAAGCAGCTCCTGGCTGCACCCTTTTCCTTTTCTAAACTGACCATTTTCCACACCTCACGTACACTAACCCCCTCGTGTCCTACACTCCTAACTACAAAGATGATGAACAGGAATATACATTCATATTAAAAACACCCATGCCCTGTCCCGACGTTGAGCCAATGCCAACACATCAGACAGCCATAATTATATCTATGTATGTTCTTACATCCGAGAAGTAGATGTTATATATCTTAGAAGTTAAAACACCCACGCTTGTCCCTAGACCTCGTATATCATTTTCCATGACAAGTATAGATATATGTAACCCGTGCTCAGTCGCCCCTTGCATTGTTCCTCTAGTAACTAAGTATTAATATTAACATTCCCTAACATCTTGTCTTGCCAGACTAAGCTTTCTGAAGACCCATCGCCCCATAAATCTATGTATGCAATCCTTAGGTTAAGTATTTTTATCCGCCATTGTGTTCACCTTTTTCCATTTACTTTCCACAATTGTCATACGTCTTCCCCTTGCCTCCTTCGTATCCACAGCCCACACTACGCCAATTTACTTCGTGTCTTACACCTCTTACCCCAACCAGAGATTGTATAAGATAACCTGGTTACCAGTATCTGTCATAAGTACCCCGAAACAATAACTAAGTACCCCTACGAACTGCCGCTGTTGTTGGTATTTATATTTAATAGAAAACGCAGTTCCCAGGGCCAACTAATAGTATCCATAACCCTCGGACTGATCACATAACTCTATCTTTTCCAGACTCATATACCACCCCATAGTTGCATTCCCCGGTAGCATATTTTGGCTAACGTATTCTACTGCCTTTTCAAACTTCCATATCAATTGTAGCCTAATGCCACCCCCACGCCCAGGGACCTTAGGGACAAAATTTCCCTGTAGCCCTTGAACTCCCCCCCCCCCCCCTCTCATTAAGAATTCCCGCGCTTCTCGACTCTTGTCCGACCTAGCCTCTCTCTCATACCTCTTGAAGATCCTTGAATTGTCCGTTGCTAACGCTCTCCAACCTTTTATATATATACTCCTATCCAGCCTACCTTCACTTAGTAGGCCAGAACAACATTAGAACTTTACTAGCCCCTTGCATGCCATCTATTCTCTTACAACACATTCACAACCCTGCACCCAATGGTCGTCGGTGCGAGGCTAGCCGCCCCGCCAGTTACTAACTTCTATTGCCATACTTCCAGATAAATGTGGCAGAGTTAGCAACCCAGTCTCCACCACATCCAGCAAACCCTACAATTAACAACCAGCCGAGTAAAACCAGCTAGCTAAGGCACCTTCGGTTTTGGTATTAAAGACACCCACATCTGTCTCATACACAGAGGGTTATTATAAACACTGGTGATATGGCAAGCCCCTAGCCACAGCCGCCGGACGACGATCACAGAGAGAGGGCGCCCAGCTCCCCCTTTTTGCCCACCCGAGGAGGGAGACCCCCACCCCCGCGGAGGTATACCTGGCCCCTGTTTTGACTTTCGAGTCATTGCCAGGTAGCACAGGAATTCTTCCTATCAATGAACTAACCATGAATGACTAACACCTTTACTAACCTCTATTAACTCACAATAAACCATTTACCTTTCTTGCATACTCTGATCACTAAATTAGCACCTCAGCTATACCATAGAATGAAGATTGAACAATCTAGAGAGACGTTCCTATCACAGCTGTCCCCATCCTCCTCGCAAAGTAGATCCAGTCTCTCTCCCCTAAATACGTCCAGTATAGCCAAAATAGTACCTCTTACTAAGGCTCAGTTATATGAAAATATAAAGGCTTCCTATAGCCCTGTGCCACAACAGTAAATACCATCTTACCTAGTCTCCATTTCTATTGAGAGCTCAATTAAGTTCATAAGACTCGAGATCCCTACTGTCTACAGGGTCCAGAACCGAGCCTATAAATCTAACTCCCGCCCCCAGTCAAATCAGTTGAAAGCTAGACACCAACCAGGGGTCACTACCCTGCAGTTAACTTCTAGCTCTGCCCTTGTGTTGTTCCGGAGTGAGATCCCAGAGCCGGCAGACTCCGTGGCAGATTTGGATAGAAGGACCTGCCCACGTATTTAAGAACTTCACACATATGGCCACCCTGGACGGCCGCGGAACCAGTCGTTAGCCCCCAACATCATGGACGCAAGATAACCAGGACCAGACTCATCAGATACTACCCAAGATTCTCTCTAGCAGTACTACATATTACTGTGCTGTTTAGAGATTCACTAATCAATATTTCTACGAAGTGGCTAAGACCTTGCCCAGTAATTCATACTTAACCATTCCATTTGGGACGTACTAAGCGATCAGTGTTCTTTAATTAACAGGCGACCTTGACTCTCGTAATTACCTTATTCAGATATTAAAACTCTAGTGATATCTAACGTTCGCCCACTGATTTGCGTTCTATGTATTTCTGAAACAAGGATATAAAACTTAGATCAGTACCCCCTGAGGTTACTAGAATTCCCGTGCTCTAAAATACGCGTGTCTATTCTAGTCTGTGAATTACTACTTGTGCACCAGAGCCACCAGTAAGAAATCTAACAGTGAATATGATTCTATAAGTAACATTGATGGTCTTCGGTATATAAACCTGTTAAATCAAAGCCAGTGATCAGAAGATTAATACCTGAACGTTGGAAGTGGGAGACTAGGCTCCATCCAGATCCACTTATGCTAGTGCTGTTCGATTCTATTATATTGTCTTACACAAGTATTCTGCAGTGGTATATTAATAAACGTGATCGTGTAACTTGCTACCATGTGTTTCTTTGTGTTCTCTATTCCTCATATCTTGTATTGTGCATGCAGCCTTCTATACCCAGTCAATTAGAACTCACATTACCCAAGTTAAACCTGTAGAAAAACAGGGCATAACAAGTATCTATACGTGGGCATATTCCCCATATATTTTATTTATATTTTTTTCAAATATCCCTCTAAATTGTAAATCTTTTGCTCTATCAGGTATGATGTGGACTGCCGAGGGAGACTTGTTGGACGGATGTTGGCCTGGTGGTATTGGACAAAGAACTGTTGGAGATTGACAGATGTGGGCCTTGTGTTGATGGATAGATGGAAGACTTGTTGGGCATGGTGTAGACTGGTTTGAATCCACCTTCCCCTCGCCTCGCATCCAAGGCGGCAGAAATAAGAATTAAGGGCCCAAGGAATTCGGTGACTGACGCGGAGGAAGAATTCTAGAAGACTAATCTTCAGTTAGTATTTGTTATTTTAACCCATTATGTACTGGTGATATCCTTTTAATTATGTGCTGGCAACTATTACACTATTTTATTCAGCTTATGAAAGACCTAACCATTTAAAAAGCAAGACTTATCTCTTTTAACCCCTCTAGCTACCAAAACTCCCAACCTTCAATTTGTTTTTGTAAATATCTATATCGATGTACTGTATATACTGCGGCTCAATCCCCACTTTTCTTTTATTTTTATTTTTTGTAAATATAGGTAGAATATAATTTAGAACTTCGCTGGTACAGAATGGGTTAAGTATAAACTATAATTTTAGCTATACATATACAATAAGCCTGAAAACTACGAATTCACCTTTAGTTTGACACTGTTTGAGTTCTATAAGTGAGTGGTAAAGAATATTAGCCTAATTATAACCAACACTATAGTTTTTCTAAACGATGTAGCGTATAAGTAACACTCAGTTTTTAACATTAATCTTAAATTACAAACTCAAATAAAAGCCTATGGTCCTCCCGGGATTTGAACTCTGGACACCACACCCAGAACATTAGCATCTAAACCATTACACCACCAACAGTTTAACCCTCGTGACCCGGGCTGCCTTTCCAAAGGACGGAGGTCGTATCTGGCCGAAAAACTTCTAGGCCTACGCTACCGTATTTTTTTTTAATTTTAACTGATAGAAATTTCCCATGCATCTATAAACGTAGTGCGGTTTTCAATCTGTAGACTGGCGTTGAGTAGAGCTCTGTAAGTCAACTGGTTCAGTTGTGATGACTATTTCAGTGGAGCAAATTTTGCCGCGATGTTGACAATATCTGAGGTCTTACGTCACAACAATAACATTGATCCGACGTCTCCTTGTTTTGCGGTGACTCAACGATCGGCTTTGTTTACATGCGTCGGACGCACTGTTCAGACCAAGCTGAATCGGCTTGAAAGCTTGCTATCTGTTGAAAGGACACCCGGGCTCCGGACGCACTGTTCAGACCAAGCTGAATCGGCTTGAAAGCTTGCTATCTGTTGAAAGGACACCCGGGCTCCGGCCCTTCTTTCGCGGTATTATTTTAAAAGGACACCCGGGCTGGAAGGGTTAAAAGGCTAGGCTAGGATAGAAAATGGCAAGAGATCTGTATAACTAATATATTTACTTAGTCCATGAGCCAAGACCCGAATTTTGGGATATCGGTACCACCCGGGGTGACTAATTCTCTTAGGTGTTTTTAGCTTGCTACATGTCTCTAGTTTATGTTTTGATATGATAGCCCTTGCACATTGGTAGCTTAATGGTCGTTATCACTTCTTGAATAGACATACCCTACCGAAAATTCCGAATTTTTTTAAAATGTCAAATTTGGGGACAGGAATGCCTAAATGTCAACAAAATGCATATAGTAATTGTCACATTTAATACAAGTCCTGTAAATACACACTAAGCATGCCATGGGCTTGTACATACTATTATGGCAAATTACTACTCCTAAATATCATCTACATCAGACTCGGAATCTGACTGTTGTGCCACCGGCTCTTCTTCAATAGCCGTGTTCTGACATGTCTGTAACCTGCACATGTCCGTGCATTTTAGACCATTGCTGAGGCAAGTACACTTAGGGAGTTCGCATGACCGCACATACTTGCAAGACAGTAGCTGCATAACAGCATCTGGTGCTGGTGAGCCTCGCATCCAGTTGACGGCAAGCTTACCGTCCTCATCTGTCATCCAACCGCAGTCTGTTGGGTTCGCAACAAATGGCTGGCTCTGAAGACTTCTCCTCCAGATCGCAGCCTGGTAGTTTGCACGCAGTGCATGCATGAAGAGGCAGTCCTCACAAGGAGGGAGTTGACTTGACTCTACCTCTCCACGTCTTGCACAGAACAGCTCATACCGAAGCTTGTTTACCTTAGTTGTGTGGGTAGATGGTAGGTACATGTGGCAGGTGATTTCCTGTAGCTTCTCAAAGAGTTCAGGAGACACTTCCCATGAGCGTCCAAGTTCGTGAAAAGCATCCTGGTATGTCTTGTCCATCTTCACCTGCTTGAGTGTCGTCATCTTCCCTCGGCCAGCGAATGCACTGACGGTATCACAGCCTGTAAAGGCATGCATACCAATCAATGAATCACACACGCTGCCTCCCAGTGTGCGGCTCAGTGTGGTGATATCCAGGAATCTTGTCCGGTTCTTCGTCCCGCACTTCTGGAACAGATGGGATGGGATCTTGTGGCACATGCCAAGACACAACACCATGACGTCTGTATCTTCTGCAGTGATGATGACAGACTTGTTCCCAGATTCTGCTGCATGAAGTGCATGGAGAAGAAGGCGTGTGTCTGCTTCTTCTTGAGTTGACTTAAGCTCAGGAGCCTCTTCCCACTGCTCTTTGGTGATCTTGAAGCAGCGCTGCTCACATGTGACATACAGCTCCTTGTCCTTGAGCTTCTCCCTGTGCTGTGGTGCCTTCCATTCTTCTACCAAGAACTTGATAAGACTTGCCTTGTTGGAGGAACTACCGAGTAACTTTCTCCACTGCTGGATGTTGTGCCCAGGTTGAATGTTCTTGAAATGAATTCCTGTGCCTGCACTTCTTTTGGCTCGTTCTGCATCCTTGATGGATGTCTCCTTGTAGATATCAAACACAACATCAATGCGCCTGCTCTTAGCACCTTCATGAACAGCGTGACTCAGTGCTGTACCTGCAAGCTGTGAAAAAGTTTTGTCGTTTCCCTTCAGTTTGTGGACCAGGCTCATCCCATCAATTATGGTAGCAGAGGGCTCGGGTATCACTTCTGCAGGAGAAACATTCCTCTCTAACTCCTTTGCTAGGGCAGCCTTGTTGGTCTTGCGGAGAGACCCATCACCGCTGGCAAGTGCCCAAGGCAAAGGCCCAAGGGGATGAGCCAAGACATCACTCATTTTGAGCTTTCTGTTCTCGGCAACAAGGATCATCTGGCCAAATAGGTTCCTGTCAGCCTTTAAGATAGCCTCCTTGGCATGGTCTTGTGAGCGTGGCTTCATTCTGATGTTAGTGAACGTTCTCAGTTTCGTCTTCGTCATCGTGTCATGAAACTGTATAGTTGGCGTATCGATCTCCAGGCGCTCTTCCTTGAAGGCTTGATATGCATCCTCTCCTATTCTGTAGGCCCCTAGAAGGTCTTTGACAACTTCTGGTGGTGCCATAGTCGCAGTTGACAAACTGACAAGATCTTCTTGCTCTGCGTTGAAGGGGTTCAACCAGCTGGTCTCCATCAGTTGAACTAAAGATTGGACATCGGCCTCATCTCTTCTAATCCTGGCCATCTGTAGGTCTGGGTGGCTGAAGTCAGTATACTTTTGGCCTACTACCATAGTCCTGAGCTGCCTTAAGTACCTGCTGCGATACTCCGATGTCAGGTAGTACCTAGCGACAGCTCCGCCTTTCAGGCTGAAGCCTTTTGTGCCCCCTGGTGTCTGGGTGTCTTTGTTGATCGTCTCTTCGATTGTCTGGTCCACAGGGATCCATCCAAAGGGATTCTTGCTACCGATCTGGACCGAAAAGCCACCTTGCATGAAGTGTTATAATAATAATAATAATAGTTCTTAAAGCTAGCGCATGCTAAGCTAGCTAAGGATAGCTCAATAAGGCCGATTAGGCGTATTTCCATTGGGGTCCTGTACTACTACCCCATCCCTTTGCTCATGAGGGATGGTAACGACTCAGTGCTTGTGAAAAATCTTTAATGCGCCGAGCGTGGGCGCGAACCCGGGCCTTCTGGGTGGAAGTCCGAGACGCTAGTCACTACACCAAGCGAGCCGCTAATGGACCTCTGGGTGTTCAATGGGCAGTCGAGACATCAAGGCATAGTAGTAGGTTAGGAACCGGGCATAGTTCACTTTGTCATAGGCAAAACACCACGGTATCATCTGTCGGATTGCTCCTAGGTGGAGCATCCAGTTGCCTTCTCTGGAGGCTCGAATTAAGTCCAGCATGATCTCAACCATGTCCAGGTATGACATCCAGAATGCTGAGAGGTTGTGTTCATCTCTGAGGGTCTCAAGATAAACTTGGAAAAGCTTCATGATATGTGTGCATGATTCACTCTCCATCAGCTCTTGAAAGAGTCCCTGAGACACATTGCTGTGAAAGCTGTTGATGTCCTTCAGTGTTTCATCTAGATGGTGTATGTCCCTTGAATGGTTTTCTTCTAGCCATGAAAGGAAGCCTTTCCATGCAAGCCTCATCAGTGCTTCATACACGAGCTTGTGTAGTCTCACTGCTCTGTTGTACCTCTTGCCGTTCATCACTCCTGACACTGATCCTTCTGCGATGATACCTGATTCCACACACAGATCTCTAAGACCTGCATCTTGAAACCTATTTCCTATGGTGGAGATGAGATTACAGATTGTGTGGAAGACGCCCATCCTGATGATAATGTTCTTGAACTTCTCTTGTTTCCAGATAACTTCGGCAGCTTTGGCATAGAGTGCTTGATCAAACACGCACACAATCTTGTTAAGCTGTAAGGACTGCATGATAGCATGCGTTTGTTCCAAGATTTCATTATCGGTGGACATTTCTGTTGCGGGAGCATTGATAGTGGGCAGGTAGCTTACAGTGTCCTGAACCACTGCAATGTCTCTGCGCATTTTGATGTTGAACCCAGTCCAACTGCTGATGGACTGGTCCTCATGGTCTGACATTCGAGTAAGAAGCCAGATATGGTTCTTTGTCTTTGAATCCTGGACTTCCTTGGTAGTGTCGACATACGCAGTCTCAATCCTAGGTGGCCCTGCCCGCCGCCCAACATTGTATATTGGCAGCATTGATGATGTCTGAGTGATGCTTCTTATCTTGGACTTGGTAATCTCTGGCAGGACTTTCTCTGGCACAGAGCCTGCAACCTTGGACTGGACAGCAATGCCATTGACTCTATGAGAAGTACCTGCTCCACTTAGGGTCTCTTCAAGTCGGTCAATGTTATCCCAGGCCAGGGTTGTGAACACACCAGGGTAGATGTTTGCTGGCAGTGGAATGTCATCCTTTGAGCATTCCAGCTTCTGGATACAAAGGGCTGTATCGATCTCCTCAAACATTGAGTAAGACACACAGTGACCAAGACGATTCAGAGTTCGGATCAGTTCTGTGTTTCCTGTCAAAGACTTTACAGCATTGGTCAGCAGTACGTGCTTGGGTGGTTTTGTCTTGCCACTGGTAACAGCAAAGACCAAGTCACTGCCAAAGGAAGTGGCAAGACGTTGAGCTCTTTCAGAGGGAGTTTCACACTCACACTCTCCTGTCAGCAGGGTGTGCAGGAATTGAGTGACTGCTGCAGGAATGACATTCTGATCTGTATCGGGAGGCCATGGCTGACTCACATCTTGTTTATTGATCTCATTCCTCAGCTGCATTCCTGCTTTGGTTAAGACATCTTCAGAGTTAGCTGCTCTTGCTTCTTGCAGGTCTTTTGCCATTTTGTGTGCTTGCCGGGCAAGGTCGTCCATTGAGAGGCTGCATGGATAGATTAGAAGCTTTCCTTTCTCATCTGGGACAAAGCGTAGTGATTCTCCAAACTCGGTTTCAATCTTTCGGCGAACATGTTTCTTTGTCGCTGGTTTCAGTTGGATAATACCACGGGACATCATGGATCTCTCAAGCCTAGATGTGAGGTTTGTCATAGGCAGTACCTCTGGGTTGGGGAATAATTTGGTCCTTATATACAAGCAGAGTTCCTCGAGGGCTTCTGTCTCAACCTCTTCGTAGCGTGCTTCCTCGCTTTCTTCCTGATTTTCACCTGCACCCGACCTGGCGGCCGCTGGGAAATCATCTTTTGTGAAGAGTTTGTAGCACGACTTGTGGTAGTGACCCTCTGCAGCAACAAGGTCTCTGCTAACTAAACCAAGGATTCTCTGGTTGAGTTTCCTTATTGCTGCTCTGCGAATCTTCTCATCTGCTCGTAGCTCAACACACTGTATGAGTGGCTCCCTTGTCTTTGTTGTTTTTATGTACTTGCTTGACTTCTCGCAGAAGATACATCCTTTGGCATACACCCTGCTAGTACTAGGGGCATCCCTTGATGCCCTCCTCCTGGGGTCGACGCTTGCTGATTCTATCTTGACACCCTTGGCAAGGATAGAATCCAGTGACTTCTTCATTGTAAAGAGACTACGACATTTACGGTGATAATGTATGTGTGGTATTCCTCCTTCTTCAAGGCCCTTGGCTGCTTCCAGGACTGGATCATGCTGCCTGATTTCTGCAGCCCTGAGCAATGTGTTCCAGGAGTCCAAATCCTGTGGTGACACCAGAGCATCGCTGTCATCATCAGAGCAGTGGATGATACAGTCGATCCGTGCTCTCTTCCTCGCAGATGGTTCCATCCTGCCGTCAAACAGTCGACACACACCTGCAAAAAATATCACCATTAAACCATGAACAAACAAACACATTACATGGAAACCACTCTACATATGTTTGCTCCTTCCAATAATAAATTATCCCCAAAATATAACCAAAAATCCCCAAATATGAAATAAACCCCTAAATATGGAGAAACTTGAAATACACATCGGAATAATTCTTGTAGAGAATCAAATAAGCTACAAGAGCTGTTAGAATATATTTTTCAATGTTCCCCATATTTAAGGATTTATTCTAGATTTAGAGGAAAATACCCAAAATATAGAGTATATTCCGAAATATGAGGAAATTTGAAAAATACCTAGGAACAACTCTGGTAGAGAATATAATTCTACATAGGTGTTCAAAGTTTCGCGATGATTGTGTGATGGATTTTAAAGAAAATGAGGAAAACGCCGAGCGTCACGCTAAAAATCTTTATTTTTGGGTAGCGCCCCTATTGCATCAAAAAAATTAGACTAAGCTACCAGTGCGAGAAGGCTATCATATCTTAATGTACTTACAGTCACTCTATAAACATTTTAGTACCATTCGTGTTTAGTCACCCCAGGTGGTACCGATATCTGGCCTGGCTCATGGACTATTAGAGGTGTTAGGCAGGGGAGGCGACAGTAATTTTACCGCCGATAATACACTCCGATACTATAGTCTCTACCCCACTCAGGATAATTTGTGGACCCTCTATGTTTTTATCTATGCAATTATATCTATCCGGATTGATTTTTGGATAGAACATGCTTTTCAATAAATAGTATGTATAGTTTTGTAGTTAATTTATAGAAAATGTTATTCATAAATTCGTTTCCAGAGATATACTTCCATAACTAAAAGTAGGTGAAATCCACAAATTTGTATGAGTGGGCTAGAGACTATGGTATCCGATAGTGCAGTATGGGTGGGTCAGTTCCTTAACCTAAGACGTGCACACAGGGGTAATAGACACCACACCCCTGTGCGCACGTATGATGATTTTGGGACCCATTGCCAATATCGATAAAAACTACATCAGCGTGTAGGGAATGTTAGCGTGCATCGGCCCATATATATTTGACCCCCCAAAAATGTCTGGGGGGGGGGGGGGGGGGGGGAGCGGTCCGTAGTTGGAAAATGTGGAGCGAATGGCACCGCGCGGCTAGATTGTCATCGAGCGGCGAGATTTCCCGGGCGAATATTCCCGCGCCCAGGGGGTGGAAGGAGTACAAAGGAGTACAAAAGAGTACAAAGGAAATCAAGCAACAACAGTTCTAGTGACCCTTCTAGGTTGCTTGTCCTCCAAAACACTGAGGATCAAGTGTTCAAACAGTGGTTTAGAGTGGGTAAGGGAACATTGGAAAGGGAATTACTGCCCTGGAACTAATGTCCGTGGCAGGATTAGGAAGTTAGTAGAGGACAGATGGGTTAGTAACTGAGGGGGGTAAAGTTATTCATTTACAAACGCAGTCAGTCGCGGGTTTGATGCGAGATATTTGTCTAGGCGGAGTTTAAATTAATCAACGGGGATGCAGTCTATAACGCTTCGGGGAAGCCCATTCCACAATTTGACAACTCGATTGAAGAAGAAATTCTTAGATTCGTGCGAGTTAAAAGATTTACCAATAATTTTGCAACCGTTTCCCCGTGTGTAATTAGATTGGTCGAGAGTGAAGTACTTACTACAGTTCATATTGTCGATGCCTTTGATGATTTTGAACACTTGAATTAAGTCACCTCTTAATCTGCACTGGGTTAAAGGAAATATATTTAATTCTCTAAGGCGCTCTTCGTATGGTTTGTTGTTGTTGTTGTTGTTGTTCCCTAAGCTGCCTGGCCGAACAGCCCCGAGTCCCTGAGGAAGGCCATGGCCACGATCGGGCTTTCCCACAGAGCTCTCATTGAGTGTAGGTTGTGTTGTTGGCGTAAGTGGTTGTGTGAAATGCAGTCTTCTATGATGTGTTTAATGGTATGGGGTGCTGTGTTACATCCCGGGCAGGCGTCGACAACGGAGTCATCCAGTCTCTTCTGATAGCTCAGGAGAGCTGGATGGTGTCCGCATCTCAGCCTGGCCAGGTGGACTCTGTCCTCGCGAGGGAGGGAGGATTCGGAAGGATGGATTTCGGGAGGTCGTGCATGCAGCTGCGTGTTGTCTGTGAGTGAGTGGATGGATTGGCGAGAGATATGAGTATGGATGTGCTTCTGGAAGTTGGTTCGGGGTGGGCAGGGAGGGAGAGAGGACAATAATTGTGTGTGATACCGTGTGCTGGGTGTTGTTTTGATATTTCTTGGTGTCTGTGGGTGTGTTGCCATGTAGTTTAGTGGGTGGTCTTGGTTCGTGGAGGCTGCTGCCAGGAATTGAGTGCCTCTCATGTCCAGATGGTCTTTGACTTTGAGGATTTTTGTTTCTTGATGTAGATGATCTGTGGGTGTAGTAGCTGTGCAGCCTGTAATGATCTTCAGGGCTTTGTTTTGAATAGTCTGTAAGGTCTTATGATGTGTTTCAGCTAGGTTAGAAGCCCAGGCTGGGCTTGCGTATTCCATTACTGATCTTATGTATTGTGTATATACTGTGGTGGTAGTTTCTTTGTTGTGTCCAAATTTTGTGTGAGCAAGTGACCTGAGGGCGTTAAGTCTGGGTGTCAGTTTCTTTTTAATGCTTGTGGTGTGCTGTTTGAATGTCATATGAGTATCATATGTTACTCCTAGGATTTTGTGTGTGTGTGTATGTGTTAGGGGTGTGTTGTTTATGGTGAGTTGAGGGATGTATTCGTGTTCACCTGTCCAGCTTGTGAGCAGGGTTGCGGTGGATTTGGCTGGGGCTAGATTAAGTCTGTTTGTAGTGCACCAGCCATGTAGTGTGTTGAGATAGGGTTGAAGGAGATCTGTTGCTCTTCTTGGGTCATGGTGTGTGCATGTGAGTGTTATGTCATCTGCATAGGAGGCTAAGTTTATTTGGGGAGTATTGGGTGTAGTTATATCGTGCATGTACAGATTGAAGAGTGCGGGTGATAGGACGGATCCTTGTGGGACTCCGTTTGGAAAGTTTCTGATTTTAGATGACTGACCGGCAAAAGATACGTGTGCACATCTGCCTGCTAGGAAGTTGGCCAGCCACCTTTTTGTGTTGTTGTGCATGTTTGTGTTGTAGATTTTGTTTGTTAGGTTGTGGCGTGGGATGGCATCGAAGGCTTTACTAATGTCGAGTGTGGCTAATAGTGATCTGTGTGGTGGTCTAGCTGAGTTGATGCTGTCAAAAGCTCTTTGTGTAAGGTCTGTGAGAAGAGTGTTTGTGGAGTGCAGTGGCCTAAAGCCATGTTGTGTTGGAGCTAGGGGTAGGTCGGGTGTAATTAGTTGTAATACTAGGCGTTCCATGACTTTGGAGGGGGAGCAAAGGAGTGTAATGGGGCGGTGCGAGGAGGGTAGCGTGGGGTCTTTGTTGGGTTTGGGGAATGTGATGATGATACCATGCTTCCAAATGTCTGGTATTGTGTTGTGTGAATAGCTGTAGTTTGATATATTAGTGAGTGTTTGTATGCCTTGTGGTCTGAGGTGTATGTTGCTTATGTTGTCTAGGCCACAGGCGGGTGAGTGCTTGAGATTGTTGATGATATGCTTTGTCTGGTGATTGGTGAAGGGTGTATAGTCAGGGTCTGTGGGGAATTGTCTCTTACGTCGGATGACACGTCGGTCGTCTTTGTGAGGTTTTAGGTGGCTGACATGTGAGAAGTGATTGATGAGAGTGTTTGCTTGTTGTTTACATGAAGGAGTAGAGTCTGTTGTGATTGCAGCATGTGATTGTGTTGTGTTGCTGTTGGAAAGTGTGATGCTGTTTAGTGTTTTGTAGAGTTTTTTGGGGTTTGTTTTGTGATCAAGTGTTTGTAGGAAGTTATTCCAATTTAGTTTTTGTTGTTCTTGTATTTTGTTGTTAGTTTGGGTGTTGAGTGCTTGAATTTGTTGTGTGATGTCTTGTGTGTGGGGTGCTGGGGAGTGTTTCAGTGTGTCGCGTTGTCTGATGAGGTTTTGAATTTCTGGTGTGAAGTTGGGGTTGTGTCTTTTTCTGTTACCTCTTGGAATGTGTTTCTTGTCAGCGTTTTGGATAGTTTTATTGAGTATGTGTACAGCATTGTTGATGTTAGTGATGGGTGTACTGTTTAGAGTTGTGAAGTGTTGTTCGGTCTCATTTGTAAATGCTTCCCAGTTAGCTCTTTTATAATTGGTGTATGTGTGTTTGTGGCTAGCTGGGGTGAGTCTGGTTTTGGTGGTGATAATGATCAGGAGGTGGTCAGAGCCTAAGGTTCTGACGACCCTCCAGGATGTTGTGGGGGCGAGCTCTGGGGAGCAAAAGGTGATGTCTGGAGATGATGGGTTATAGAGGGCTTGGTGAGGAATATGGGTATGTTGATGGATGTCGTTAAGGATGATGAGGTTATCTGTTTGGTTTTGTAGTACCAGCCCTCTGTCTGTGTCAGGGTTGTCGACAAACCAGGCCGACGTCTTGGCGTTGAAGTCACCAGCCAGGATGATGTGTGGGGTGTTTGTGATGTGTTGTAAGTGTGGTCTGTATTCATTTGGTACTGTAGGGGATGTTTGGGGAGGGATGTATGTGTTTATGATGGTTATGTTGGATTTGTTGCCAGTGCGTATTTTAATTGATTGTATTTCTGTTGTGTTATCATTTGGGGGGAGGAGGAATTTGGTTTGTACACTGGTTACTATGTATGATATTTCATTGTGTACCAGGGTGATGAGTCCACCGCACCCGCCGACAGCCCGGTCTTGTATGATGGTGGTGAAATTATGAAATGTGGGTGTTTTTTGTGATGTGTGGAGTTTTGTTTCTTGTAAGATGGAGTGGCTTCGGTCGCGCCGGGAATTTCGTATGGTTTGTTCTTTAGGCTAGGTATTATTTTGGTAACTCTACGTTGAACTCGTTCTAGCTTGTTTATATCTTTTTGGTAATAAGGGCACCAGGATTGAACGCAGTATTCCAGAAGAGGGCGGACTAAGGAATTGTAAGGGGTTAGGATAACTTCTTTGGATTTATGCTCAAATGACCTGCCTATAAAGCCAATTATTTTGTTTGCCTGCTTAACAATTTCTGAACATTGTTGACTCGGTTTTAGATTACTCGATATTGTTACTCCCAGATCGGTTTCTCTGTTTACATTCTTAAGCTGAGTGCCATTCATCGAATAGTTTGCTTGCTCATTTAGGTATCCGATATGAAGTACTTTACATTTATCCGCATTGAAACTCATTTGCCAAATTTGGGCCCAACATGACAATTTATCTAGATTGTGTTGCATATCGTCAACTTGTTCTTTTGAGAGTACGCTATTTGCAATATTTGTATCGTCAGCAAATTTTGAGATTGTACAGGTGAGACCCTCATCTATATCGTTGATGTAAATTAGAAAGAGAATTGGTCCTAGTACCGATCCCTGGGGTACCCCGCTACTTACATTGGTCCATTTAGATGCCTTACCGTTTATGACTACTCTTTGCTTTCTGTTGCTGAGCCAATTTTCTATCCATTTCAACACACCGTCTTGTATTCCATGCGCTTTTAGTTTTAGCAGTAAACGTTTGTGGGGAACTTTGTCAAAGGCCTTTTGAAAATCAAGGTATATAATATCTACATCTTTACTCTCATCGTAGAGGTTGAGGATATCGTGGAAGAAGTCTAAGAGGTTTGTTAAACAGGAACGTTTTTTATGAAGCCGTGTTGAGTATCTTTAAGTATGTTATTTTCCTCTAAGTGATTCACGAGTCTGTCTCGTATGACCGTTTCTAGCATTTTACATACAACTGAGGTTAAGCTAATTGGACGATAGTTACTGGGTAGGGATGTGCTGCCTTCTTTGAATATCGGTGTTACGTTGGCTAGCTTCCACTGATCAGGCATAGTTCCAGACTGCAAGGATTTATTGAATAGTAATGTCAGTGGTTTGGAGAGCTCATCCTTAGCTTCCTTTAGAACTCTAGGCGAGATTGTATCAGGTCCAGGCGTTTTATTTACCTTGAGTTTATCTAAACAATTCAATACTTCTCTCTCTGTAACGGTGATATTGATTAGAACATCTGAATTATCAATCTGAATCGGCGATGGTGTAGGGATATTACTGAGGTCTTCTGTTGTAAAAACTGATGCAAAGAAGGTATTGAGGGCATTACTCATTTGTACTTCGTCTTTAGTGTATTCTCCATTTTCATCGACTAACGGTCCAACAGTTGAAGTAACTACTTTTTTCTTTCTGATATAACTATAGAATTCTTTCGGGTTTGTTTTACTTTGATTCGCAATATGTAACTCTAAGGTCTTTTTACTTTGCTTAATTAACTTTTTAGCTTTGCGTCGTAGCTCTACAAATTTCACCCGTTCTTCGTCATTTTGTGAGGATTTTAATCTATCATTTGCAAATTTTTTAGCAAGCAGGCAGTTTGAAATATCTTTATTTCACCATTTGGGCTTATTATTATGGCCTGGACGCCGTATTTTCGATGGTATGCAGTCTTGCACTGCTTTAAGGTAAGTGGTTTCGAATAACTTCCAAGATGTATTTATGTCGTTATTGTTTATTAAAAAGCTCCAGTCAGTTTCTTTAAACATAGCTCTAAGTTCATGGAAGTTTGCTTTCTTGAAATTAGGGACTTTTTCAATGCTACTATTTGGTTCATTACTAATAAACTTTAAAGTGAAAGTTGTCATACGATGGTCGCTGTTACTGAATTAATCACCAACATTCAAATTCTCTATCAATTCTTCTTTTGTTGCAAGTACAATGTCAAGAACGTTATTATCACGGGTCGGCGTTCGAACAAATTGATAAAGCGAACTCTCCTGCAAGTTCGTATACAAGTCATGTCCGGAGTGTGAAGTAAGAGTATCGCCCCACTTGGTCACAGGTAAATTAAAGTCGCCAAAAATTACGGTATCTTGTGAGTTACTTACATCTGCAATTTGTTCGTAAATGTCTCGGTCAGTTTGCACTGATTGAGCTGGAGGTCTGTATATTAATGCAAGTATTATTTTTGTACCTTTATTATTCTTTATTAGCACAAAAGATGTGTCGACGTTCACAATTTGAGGTTTTGACAAGAGGGTAGGGTTAAGACTTTCTTTGATATAAATTAAAACCCCACCTCCATTTCGATTGATTCGGCTTTTCTCAAACATTCCATAACCGGGAAGTGAATACTCTGCTAAAAAGTCTCTATCATCTGTATTGAGCCAAGATTCTTTTATGCCAATCACATCATAATTTTCTGTAAACACTAGCTCCTCTAAATCTGAAAATGTATTGCGTATGCTACAAGCGTTTGCATAAAAAACCTTTAAATTTGTTATTTTAGAACTCACGGAACGCTCTTTAGTAATATTTTTGGTTCTTGTCGGATCTACATTTATGTTCATGGCTGTCCTCGGTCCTCGCTGTCTTCGGTCCTTATCGCTGGTGGTCCTCGGTTGCCTCTGTTTTTTGCTTGGCGTTGGATGATTTATGTCACTGCTGCTTCTTCTCGGATGGCGTTTTTTGATCCATGGCTGCGGACTGCTTCGTGTAGGAGAAGACCCATGCATGCTGAACCCACAGGGTTTAGATGAGTGCCATCCTTGCGGAACAGAGTAGGCTGGTTGTAGAAGTTGTCCCAGAGGTTGATGAATTCAACTTCTTCCCTCAGACACAAATATTTTAGTCGGCTATTTGTGCTGAAGGCCTTGTCGTAGAATTTGTCAGGTGCGTCGATCTTGGGGAGAATGCCTGAGATGATGATATTTCTTGACTTGTTTTTATAGTGCTGGATCATCATGCGATATTTCTCCATCAACTCTTCGGATCTGGAGCGCATGACGTCATTTGAACCAGCATGGATGACAAAAAGGGTATTTTCATTTGCATCCTTTGTGGTATCTTCGAAGGCTTCCACAATGTCGTCCAGTCCAGCTCCTGGGATGCAAAATCTTTTTCGTCGATTTGGGACTCTGTCGCAGAACTCTTCGACCTGTCCTCGCAGGATGGAATGCCCAACGAGCCTGGTCTCTTCTGGTTCGTCTTCCATCTCTACCAATATCTCAAATCTGTTTGACATTATGACTGGTAGATGAGACCTTTTCTGCGTTGGCCGTGCACCGTTCCTCACTGGTGTAAATCCGGAAACCTGTGGTGGCGGGACTCTGTGTACAGGTCGGGGAGAGGAGTGGTTAGAACGGGGGCGAGGGGTTGGTACTGTTTGTGCTAGCAGGCTTCTTGCACGAGGAGTGGAGGAGAGACTAAGGTGAACAGGGCGGCTGTCCTGGTTTGATGTCGGCTCAGGTTCGTCAGAAGATGCTGCAGTGGCTACTGCAGGTGTTGGATTGTTGGCAGATGACATTGGGGTGGTGGTGGATGTTGGAGTTGAAACAATTGGAGTTAGTGATACTCAAACGTTGAGTGTTGCAAACTCTTGGAGTGATTCCAGCTTCCTGGTGAGGGCGTTGATCTTGTTGTGGGCTTCATCCAATTTTGCTGTCAAATCCTCTCGTTGCTGGCAGAGTCGGCAGACTTGTGGATCGGCAGGAACAAACATGGAAGCACCAAACCTACCGGCGCAGTTCGTACAGGCACGAGGCATGGTGACGATCACTTTCTTCAGATCACTTCACTCACTTAAAAACACTTAACTCACTTTAAAAACACTTATCTCACTTTAAAAACACTTATCTCACTTTAAAAACACTTCACTCCCTTCAGGGAGAGGGAGGAGGGGGTGGGATAGTGCGTAATATTGCGTATCTCTCCTTTTTTGAGCTCTTATATGCTATTTAGACTACGTGTACGTATGTACACGCATGTGTACGAATGTAGGCCACCCATATAACAAGGACTATGCCGCATATAGACCAAATATTGCAATATATAAGCAAATTATCAATGAGTTTCTAGGCGGGAACGAAGATGTGGTTGAGGTTTGGCGGGAATGAAGGGGAGGAGAGGGTGTGTTGCGCCATAATATCACGTATATCTCGTATTTAGAGCACTGCCATGCTATAATAAAGACGTGTACGTATGTAGGCGTCCCATATAACAAGGAATATACCGCATATAGACCAATTGATGCGATATTTACGCAAATTCTGAATGTGTTTATGGAGACGGGAGACAAAAGGTGGGTGGGTGGGAGGGAGGGAGGCAGGGAGGGACGGAGTGATGGATGGAAGGAAGGGGAGGAGAGGGTGTGTTGCGCCATAATATCACGTATATCTCGTATTTAGAGCACTGTTATGCTATAATAAAGACATGTACGTATGTAGGCGTACCATATAACAAGGAATATACCGCATATAGACCAATTGATGCGATATTTACGCAAATTCTGAATGTGTTTATGGAGACGGGAGACTGTGTGTACAATCTGGAGGCGCCCGAGGCATATGGATGTCGTGGGATTTTCAACCTTATAGTCTAGCATGTGGCTGATGTTTGTTGCCATCCGGGAGCCCACAGGGTGGAGAAAGAGAGTGAGAGTATTTACTTAGAAACATGAGTCATGAATAGAGAGAGAGAGAGAAAGTGAGACATGCGTATGTCGTTCGTATAGATGGCTTTCAGATTTGCATTTTTATGCAAGCAGACATTGCATTTTAGACACATGTGAAGTATGCACAGAAATAGCTAGGCCATTGACTGTAAATAAAGTACGATATTATTAGAGTAGTTTTGAGGAGGGGTAGATGGAACGAGGGAGGTCACATGCGAGGGAAGGGAGATAACCTTTTTGGGAATTGAGCTATATTTAGACTGGTGTCGAATGATGCTTGTGAAAGGGAAGGGCAGATTGCCATCAGAAACACTTAGATATATATATTTGCAAGTAATATGCAATCTAAATGTATATTCGAAACCTACTTGAAGTATTTGTATGATAGTCATGACTATGTATAATC
The DNA here is from genome assembly GCA_037953745.1 of Lithodes maja. NCBI lineage: Eukaryota > Metazoa > Arthropoda > Malacostraca > Decapoda > Lithodidae > Lithodes > Lithodes maja. The sequence continues at coordinate 127,639 of JBAKBP010003155.1, read as the reverse complement.
CAATATACGCGCGTAAGGGCGTAGGCGTGGTGGAGTGGTCTTGCCACTGGCCTGGTAATCCAAAGGTCCCGGGTTCAAATCCCGGTGTATCAATGGGAAGATATTATTGGGATGGAATTTGTGCTGTACCTGGTATCAGTGCATTACCACAAGCCCACCGAAACGTCAATAAAATACCCTCATTGTTCCCTGATTAAATAGCACTGTATGAATATTCCCATATTCAAAATATGCTATAGGGGTGCAATGCCTGGTGAGTTATCTGCTCAACAGGTGGCGTTTTGCGTGTGTAAGTGTGAGAGTCCGAGTGTAGGGGTGAGACAGTGAAGCACGGGAACGAGGTGGCTTCAGAGATGGGGTCGTTTTGGGCCATGAGTGAGCACCGTGCCTCATGTGAAGGCAAGATGGCAGGTGCTCGTTGTACTCTACGTGCTTCACATGTCTCACTCCCTAGACTGGAACAAGACCTCACGGGCTTCACTGTTCATTGTAAAGCGGTGAATGTTAAGGCTCTCAGCCTATGCCCGAGAGGAAGTAAGTTGGAATATAGAAAAAAAAAAAAAAAAAAAAAAAAGGCGAGATATAAGAAAGATGGTTGAGCAAATTTCGACACCCACACAGTTGTTATTCATTATTTACAAGATTACACAATACAAATGTATTTGTGAAGATTATTTTATGCATGCTGTATTTATACAAATTTAGTTGGTAGCCAAACTCAGACAGAGAGAGGTGTTGTGGATGGAGGGAGGGAAGGGTCACCCACTGACACACTGACCGTGTGATAAATTATTGGAGTCACAGTGAGAGGGGCAATTTTGGTGAGTGTTTGGGCAATTTTTGAACAAATAAAGTTCTATAATTACTTTTTTTGACAGAGAGAAAGTTGTATGTAGTTTTGCATGATATGATTGATAATCCCATCAATTTACAAAAGTAAATTAGTGGGATAAAAAAAAAAATGTTTTGTATATTGTCATCTCGATTGTAGACATGAAGATTTGAGTGACATATTGTATGAGCTGCTGTGGCCTAGTCAGTAAGGTGACGGATTGGAAATCAGAAAGTATGGCAGGGCAGTGGGTTCGAATCCAGGAGGGGGTTATGGGGAAGGTTTTATACTGTTTAGAAAATTTTGATAAATTTTTGTTTTTACAAGATCATGTCATTGTATTCAAGCAATATGAAATATTCATAGAATATATCATATTGCGAGAATACAATGACATGACCTTGTATTTGTTTTTTGTATTATCATCTTATAAGTAGGTTGGACATGATTTATTGACACATAATGATTGTTGTACAATTCATTTGAGGTTAACATATATAAATATTGGGTATAGAAAACATATATATTGATATAGTGAAAAAAAGGCATATCACATGTACAGCTTTGAAACATGGGAACTAAATAATGAAAGACATATTTATATAATTAAAAAAGGCATATAAGAACATATTACAGGGACATCTTTGTAAAATATATTTCTAAAATTATGAGGTAGCGTGTTCAGTTAGGTCAGGTTAGGTAGGGCACGAGTCCAGGGCAGGGGGCGGCACTCGGTACTGCTTATACATGTGGTAGTCCCTGAAGCAGTCCCCCAAGCAGAGTGCGACCTTGCATTCGTGGCACATTGTGGTGACTTTCTTGGTTGTTGGGGCTCTCCTGGAGGTGTTCAGGCAGACGTAACACTTCAGCTGCCTGTGACGAGTGCCAACCAGCTCCGTGTGGATTGGGAAGTGTCTTTTCACCCCCACCTGGATACGGTCTGGGACGTGATCCCCACGCCATGCCGTACGCCTGTGAGTTGGGGTGCCATACTTCGTCAGGAGTTGATATGACACGTTGTACACAAATTCCCTGACTTTGAGTTTTTGATTGGGTGCCATATCTCTCTTGACCAACCACACGTTGAAGGCGTTGAGCATCGTGATGTCAACTAGGTGGAGGAAGAGCTTGTGATACCACTTCACAGTCTTCCTCAGACACTCAACGCCTGCCAGTTGACAATCCGACTTGTCCACCAGGCGCATGTTCTTGGTGTAGTCCACTACCAAGTCGGGCTTATAGATGGTCTTCTTGGTTCGGTAGTGGACTTTACCAGAGTCCACCTGGGCACCTGTGTGGACTGTCGAAAGCAGGTGAACGTCTCTTTTGTCTTTCCACTTCAGGGCTACCACTTTCCCGGACTTTTCCAGTTGCTTGTACTTCTGCCCCCTTCGTCGCCTTCTTCAAACATGCCTCTCGCGGTGTTCCTGGACCAGTTCGTCGTCAGAAGGTGTGTCACTGGAGGAGGGATCTGAAAGAGGAATGACATTACCTGCAAACTTGGGCATAAAGTTTCTTGTCTTTCTGACAGTCCCACATGACCCCGTTTGGTTGTCATGAAGAAACTGGCAGAGAGCAGGAGAAGTATACCAATTGTCAGTGTACAAGGCGTGGCCATGGCCCAGGCAAGGTGTTAACATTTTCCTGACGATGGCACCTGACATGCCCATGGGGTCATTGGCAGCGACTTTTGGTATGTCAATGTCAGTTCCTGTATACACGATCATGTCCAGCACTATACCTGTCTCACAATCGCACAACACGAAGAGCTTGATCTCAAACCAATGCCTCTTCAAGGGGATATACTGCTTGAAAACAAGACGTCCTTTGAAGAGCACGAGCGACTCATCAATCACCAAATTGAGGAAGGGGTAAACGTATTTCTTGTACCTCGCCAACAACATGGTGAACACCTCCCAAACTTTCCATATCCTGTCAATCCTGTTAGGATTTTCGTTTTCTGCAAAGTGCATGAATCTTAGCAGCAACAAAAATCTGTCACGAGTCATGTACTAATTGAAAGTTGGGGTGGCGATGAGAGGGTCGTGCTTCCAATAATGTTGTACCACATGCTTCTTGCAAAGAGGCATGAGGAACAACAAGGCAAAGAACGTCATGAACTCATTCACAGTCGTATCAACCCAGCCTCGTATTCTCGATTTTGGAGAAATGACGTCCAGTTTGCCAAACACCCACCTGTAGTAGGCGTTTGTTTGGGCAACTATGTACGTCATAATCTCCATGTCGAAAAAAGCGAGGAAGAAATCCATCTCATTTGCGTCGTCGTCACAGGGCCAGTCAGGAGTTGTAACTGACCTACCAGCATCAAACTGGGGCATGTCAGGCACAAAATCAGCCCCGTTAGACCACACAAACGTATGTATGTTGGCGTCGCGGATTGGAATATCGTCTGCGTGTGCGCCACCGTCAGACAAATCACTGTCATGGTCGCGATACAAGGGTTCATCATCACCCTCCTCACCACTAGAAGGACGCCCTTCTTCATTTTCTTCATCTTCCTCAGACTCACTGTCACTATCCCCCCCCACCCCTCCCACCCCACCCACGGTCCCGTGCTGCGTCGTCGTCATCATAGTCCTGGCTGTCGACATCCTGGGAATCCCCAAACAGCAGGGCGTCGTATTTTGATGGTGTTAGGGTCCTCATCCGTCTACTAACACGTGCAGGTGTCTTGTGGGCAGGGGCAGAAGGGCTGGCAAGGGTGGCATCGGCAGGTCCAGCAATGGTGGGTGGTGCAGAGGTCCTGGACGCAGGCACTATAATTGTTGTCCCTGTCGCCCCTTTCCCTTTCCCTTTCCCTTGGGCAGGGGCAGAAGGGCCGGCAGGGGCGGCGTCGGCAGGTCCAGCAGAGGTGGGTGGTGCAGAGGTCCTGGACGCAGGCAATATAATTGTTGTCCCTTTCGCCCCTTTCCCTTTGCCTTTGTCTTTGCCTTTCCCTTTCCCTTGGGCAGGGGCAGAAGGGCTGGCAGGGGCAGCAGAGGCAGCTGGTGGTGGTGGTGGTGGCAGGGTGACAGTGGCAGGCGTACAAAAAAAAATTCCCACACCAGTCCCTTTTCTCCTAGTGGCCACCGCAGGTCCTGCAGCCCCAGGGCGGCCTCCTGCGTGGGTGCTACTGGTGGCAGGGGTGGCAGTGGTTGTAGCGGTGGTGGTAGTGGTGGTAGCAGTTGCCAGGGTGGTGGTGGCAGTGTCCCCAAAGGCCAATGACCTCAGTGTACTGCCCCTGCTTGCACGTGTTTTACGTACTTTACGTGCGGGTGCTTCGTCCTCAGAGCTGTATGGAGTGTCATAATGATAGCTTGGGTTTCTGGCAGCCACCCTCTGCCTTCCACGGCCGCTGACACCACCAGAAGGAGGGCTGGTTGTGTCATCAGGGTGCGAGTGTGAGGGACGTGTCGGCTCCATGGCTAGTGCTTGGGTTCTGGCGAGAACTGCTTGTACGCGTGGGGCCCGAGCGTACGGGGTGGTGGTATCGAGAGTTGCCAAGTAGTACTACATCCACACCAATTTGTAGCCGCCTGACTGTAAGCCCGCGGTTTTGGTACGCATTTAAAAACCTGGATCTTAAGAGTCTTTCCACAGTCGCCCGGGGAAACTCTTAAGAGCAGTTGCCGGGTTAATACCCCGTCTCTCTTTCAGTCTTCTAATTATGATACACTCATTATTGTCATCTTCTATTTTTGAATCATGCTATTGTGAAGTTGAAAATACAAGTCAATCGCAAATATTCCATATATTTTCCCTATCTTAAGCCAAAACATGGAATCGGAACACAGCACTTCTCCAGCTACATAATATACAGTAGGTGCATCCGCCTAATGTGCCAAATACACTAAGTCTTGTAAACTGAAATGTAAATTATGCAAGAGCAGTGAGTATAAACGCGGCGATTAAGATGATATATCAACTGGTAGCGAGCCTATCGCTGCATTGTAGATATTGAGTATCTTCCACCGCCACCGCGACATCCCAAATCATCATCACCACCACCATCATCACCACTACCATCGCAAAATCCCATTCATCATCACCACCGCCCGACATCACAATCATCACCAACATCACCACCTGAGATATATCCACCACTGCCTCTACATCACTAAAGAATACTACCACTTCACCACTCTTTCACTTGCAGCCACTACCAGTCTCCACCATTATAACTTCAGAATCATTAGCATCACCATCAGCGCTACGAGTAGAACAGTTACTATCTACATGTAATATCACCGCGGCTACACTACATCACTAAAATAACATTACTACTATCACTACCTCTGTCACCACGTCACATTATCATATCGACCACCGTTGGTAGTATTACCAATAGTATGCATCACAGCTGCCGCTATATCGCTAAATTACTATAGGTAGCGCCAACGAACTTTTGACGTCCTATAACTTGAAATTAATGTAAGCAATCGGGCTGATGTTTCTATTATTTGGGAAGAGTACACCACGAAATAGGTGTGGATATTTACAGCCAGTTTGCTATAGGCCTTTTTGAGTTACAGAGAGGTAAGGGATCAATATTATTGTCAAGATCGTTGGCGCCAACTATACTATCACCACCAATACAAATCAAAATCATACTGGGGACCACCACTTCTACTAATATAATCGCTTTGCCTAAATTATTACCCCTTTGAATATTGAGACACACTTTGACTGTTTATTCTGCTTATCATTAGGCGATTTTATACAGTTTAAGAAGCATCTGTGGGAATTAGAAGGTAAAAAGACTATCTCAATTTACCCTTGCCCTTCCATATACCCTTCCAGATCTGAATAAAATCGTCTAAAAATAGCCGGAGAAATGCGTATTGGATCTTGGAAGTGTTAACACTATCTCAATATCACTGCAACATTATCACGAAAAATATCATCTTCACTGTCGTTACATCACTAAATTTGACTAAAAGAACCTTGCTACCATAACCACCATTTCCACTGACCACTATCACTGTTCACCACTAGTCCCGCTACCTACAACGCATTGGGCCGGTGCCCAACCCCGAAAGGAGTTGAAATAGGGGAGCTATTCCCCCGCCAAAGGCGGCTTTCTAGGGCCTTTCCTAGCTGTTGCTGAGAGGATTGGGTTCTAGTTATGTGGTGATGGGCTCTACTATCAGAGTGAGAGCTGAGCGATCTCTGCCATACCCATAGCTTGCTCTAACTGTTCCTTTTACTTATATATCTTCTAGATCTCAAGTGACAGCGTCTTTTCCGTGGATTGACCTCCCTACTATACCAACCTACAAGTTGGCAGATTGGGAGCCAAAGCGTCATATTTGTCCCTTGCCCCTCAACTTTCCCTTCATAATTGCTCATGGGCACAGGGCCTTGGGTGCGGCTTTGGTTTCCCGGGCGTTTCCGCACCCTGCTTAGCTCCCTGCCTTGGAGTGGCTTCGGTCACTCAGGCTTTGTTAGTGGTAAGCAGGGAGGGTTTTGTGGGGGTGCTCGTTTATGGCCTTGGCCTTGCTCGAGACCTTGGGGCTGTTCGGCCAGACAGCCTGGGGAACAACAACAACAACAACCACCTCTGTTGCTTCACGATCAATCAACAAAATACTTATCTTCACCACCACCACATCCAGGAGCAGCACCACCACCACTACAACCACCATTACCTTAACCATCACAAGAACCACCACCATCACCACAACCAGCAGTATCACCACCACCAGTATCACCACCACCACAATTACCACCACCACCACCACCACCAGCAGTATCACCACCACTACCACCACCACCAGCAGTATCACCACCACCACCTACATTGTTGATGCATAGCCTACTTTCCATTCGACATATATTCAACATCACACTCTACTGGTCCTGCTACAGATCTACTGATGTACTCATCAATGTAAATACATTTGACAAAGCAGTCTTTAGCAAACTTTCAGCAACAAGGAAAGGCGGCAAGAAATGAGACCAAATTGGACGATATTTGGAGGGTTGAGAGCGGTCACCCTCCTTTGGGACAGGTTGAATGAGAGGAACTTCCAGCAACAAGGAAAGATGTTAGAGAAAAGACAGACGCGAAAGTGTTTGCCTAGGCAAGGACTTAGCACGGGAGAACAGTTTTTGAGCAAAACAGGAGGAACACAATCCAGTTCGTACGCCTTCTTAGTATTAATTCTCAACCAACGGTGACCGTCATATGACAGGAGAGAGAATATTGGCCACCCCTACTGTGCCCGTCATATGACTCGTGCCTTTTTGAGGCCATTATGAGCGATGAGAGAGAGAGCGAGCATTGCAAGGACAACAGGCAGGCTCGGTCCGCTCGCAACAGCGGCGGGACCCGCACTGAGACCTACTGTATCGATCTTCGACCTCCGTATCTCTCAAAATAAGGATAAATCTGGGGAAATTACCTCATTTTAGGATATTTTCACATCCAGTTGCACGATCGTTGCAAAACAACCCGTTGTCGTACAAGGATTACTCAGATGTCATTGGAAAGTTCGTTGTTCGCACTTTCACGGATATCTAATTGTAATACGCTCTGGCTCTTGCTTATGCATGAAAAAGAGCATGGAATGATGCTCATTTTCGGTAAATATGCCTGCCAGGCGCTACCATGATACACACCCACCCCTCCGTGGGATGGGAGTTAAATCCAGAGAGGGTAGAAAGTACATCCTTAGATGAGATTATGATGTTAGGCATATATAAGTGAAAGGGTGGTGAAGAGGGGGAATTTTTTTTTTTTTTTTTTTTTTTTTTTTGAGACAATGAACGGAGGAAGGGAAAACACAGATAATACAAAAAGGTCCATGTGCCTAAAGGCATCCTCCATTCATAAAATGTTTGTAACAACTGGATTTAAACATTTGTAGATTGTAAGTTTGTGGAAAGCAATTCGAGGGAAGTGAATTCCAAAGAGTAGTAGCTCTGGGGATAAATAAATTCTGATAAGCAGAAGTTCTGCATTGTGGAGGAGAAAGTGTAAATTCATGGGCGTTCTCAGCCGCTCTAGTTCTACGGGGAAAGATGTGGAGAGGCGGCACAATTGAAGCAAGTTCCTCGGAACAATTGCTGTGAAAATATCTGTAGAATTATGCAAGGGATGCAACGTTTCTTCGTATGGATAATGTAGGAAGGACCTGTGTGATTGCAGGGTTGTTGATTAATCTAATAGCTTTATTTTGAATTTTGTCCAACTGCCTCAATGCAACCACTCCACTTCCACCCCACAGAGGTGAACAGTAATCCATCTGAGAACGCACATGACTTTTATATATCACGGCCAACTGCTCGTCAGTGAAGAATTCTCGAACTCTGTACAGGAGTCCCAGTTTTTTAGAGGCATTCTTAGCAATGCTTCTAACATAATGTGTCCAGCTCAAGTTAGTAGTTAATGTTACACCGAGAATGTCAATACTAGGGGAAGTGGGAATATTTACATCATTAAAAAATATATGGGAGTCAGTGAGATTCTGTCGGTTAGAAAATTGAATGTACTTGGTTTTCTGTGCATTAAAGGAAACTAGATTCTTTTGTCCCCATCCATTAATTCTAGAAAGGTCCTGGTTCAGAGAAATTGCAGTGTTTATTTTTGAATTCATAAGATCGGGTTGGGTGAAAGAATTGGTAAATGTGAAGGAACTGTGGAGTGTTGAGTCATCTGCGTAGGAATGTATTGGATTATGAGTGGTAGATATGAGATCATTGATATGAATGAGGAACAGAATTGGGGCCAAAACTGATCCCTGGGAAACACCAGCATTTATTGAGTGAAATTGAGAATAAAGGCCATCTACCATTACACATATTTTTCTGTTATGAAGATAAGAAGAAATTAGTGGAACTAATGATGCAAGGCCGTAGTGTGACATCTTCGACAATAAGGATTGATGCCAGACTCTATCAAATGCCTTTGATATATCCAGTGCTATTGTATGTGTTTCACCATGTTGGTCTGTAGCTTGGTTGATTTGATGCGTAAGAAGGCAAAGCATGTCTGCAGTTGATCGACATCGTCTAAAACCATATTGCCTATCACTGATTAATTTATTATTCTCAAGATGCTTTATTATGTGATTATTTAATATAATTTCAAAGACTTTACCAAGAGTGGAAGTTATAGCTATTGGTCTGTAGTTTGATGGATCTTAAGAGGCACCTTTTTTAGGAACTGGATGGGCAGCTCTGTTTGGATTATTATTGTCTGTGAAGTGCAAAAATCGCAGAAGCAAGAAAAATCTATCACGAGCCATATACTTCCGGAAAATTGGGGTGTTGATGATTGGGTCGTGCTTCCAATAATGCTCCATTACATGCTTCCTGCAGAGAGGCATGATTAGCAACAACGCAAAGAACACAAGGAGCTCAGGGACAGTCGTATCAACCTATGCACGAATTCTTGCTCTAGGAGATATCATATCAATTCTTTCCCTCACCCAGGTAAAATAGCCATTGGTTTGGGAAACGAGATGAGATAATACCTCCTGGTCAAAAAATGCACAGAAGAAATCAGATTCCGTGGACTGGTCATTGCAGGGCCAGTCTGCTGTTGAACCAGCGAGATTGTCATTGAACTGGTGCAAATCTGGTTGGAAATGGGACCCTTCAGACCAGGCAAAATTATACGCCCGTGGGGGATCAGGATCAGCCCCTCCGTCAGGCACGTCGTCTGCGCCTTCGTCGTCAGACAGGTCTTGGTCATGGTTACGGTGCAGAAGTACATCTTCGTCTTCCGAATCCTCTGCACCTCCCTCATATTGGTCTTGATCCTCCTCAGACTCGCTCCCACTATCACCACCCCAGCCATAGTTCCTGGGATCGAAGGCTTCCCCTTCTGCAGCGTCGTCGTCAGAGGAGTCCGGAGGGAAGAGGAGGGCGTCAAACTTTGATGGCGTTAGACCGGCTGTCAAAACTCTACGAGGCCCTCCAACATCAGCAGGGGCATGGGTCGGCGTGGGTGGTGGAGCAGGGGCGTGGGCGTGCGTGGGTGGTGGTGCAGGGGCGGCCGTGGTGGGCAGTGGTGCAGGGGCGGCCGTGGTGGGTGGTGGTGGTGGTGGTGGCGGCAACGCGGGGGTGGTAGAGGCGGGAGGTGTCACCTTACTCCTCTTGAACTGATAAGGGTGACCTTTTCCCTTACCCTTCTTTCCAACTACCACCCCCGATGCTCCTGCATCCCCAGGACGGCCACTTGTACTTCCTGTGGTGGTGGTGGGCGCCGTGGGTGTCGTTGCCACAACAGTAGAGGCAGTAGTTGTTGTGGTAGCAGTTGTTAGCGCAAATGCTGAGGACAATGACCTCTTCGCACTCGTCGTGCTTGTTGCACGTGTCGTGCCTCTCCCACCACGTGTCGTGCCTGTCCCAGCACGTGTAGGTCTTCTTGGCTGCACTGGCTCATCCTCCTCAGAAGTATATACGTAGGAGGGGTCCCTGGCACGTGTTTGTGTCATGCCACGAGCACTAACACCGCCAGCAACAGGGTTGGGCGAGTCAACAGGGAGCGAGTCAGGGGAGCGTGTAGGCTCCATAGTGACTGAGAGCGTACTGCGTGTGTAGACAGTGTGGGGTGCGTGCGGCGGGTGGTGGTGGGTGGCATCGAGAGGTACCATGTCGCACTAAACGTGGCGGAATTTGTGACTCCCTAGACAGCGTGGCGCCGTTTTGGTACGCCTTTAAAAATCCTGCTTCCGTGAGGCCTATCGCGTTCCCTATAGGAAGCCTTCCGTGAGGCCTATCGCGCTTGCCGGGTTAAGAATTGCTCCTTGGTGCTCGCTCCTGTATTGGCAACAAATTTCCGTCTGTGTACTCATACCTCATGCTTCCCAGTACCCTGGAAAGAAGCAAACATCCATCCAGTTCCTAAAAAAGGTGCCTCTTAAGATCCATCAAACTACAGACCAATAGCTATAACTTCCACTCTTGGTAAAGTCTTTGAAATTATATTAAATAATCACATAATAAAGCATCTTGAGAATAATAAATTAATCAGTGATAGGCAATATGGTTTTAGACGATGTCGATCAACTGCAGACATGCTTTGCCTTCTTACGCATCAAATCAACCAAGCTACAGACCAACATGGTGAAACACATACAATAGCACTGGATATATCAAAGGCATTTGATAGAGTCTGGCATCAATCCTTATTGTCGAAGATGTCACACTACGGCCTTGCATCATTAGTTCCACTAATTTCTTCTTATCTTCATAACTGAAAAATATGTGTAATGGTAGATGGCCTTTATTCTCAATTTCACTCAATAAATGCTGGTGTTTCCCAGGGATCAGTTTTGGCCCCAATTCTGTTCCTCATTCATATCAATGATCTCATATCTACCACTCATAATCCAATACATTCCTACGCAGATGACTCAACACTCCACAGTTCCTTCACATTTACCAATTCTTTCACCCAACCCGATCTTATGAATTCAAAAATAAACACTGCAATTTCTCTGAACCAGGACCTTTCTAGAATTAATGGATGGGGACAAAAGAATCTAGTTTCCTTTAATGCACAGAAAACCAAGTACATTCAATTTTCTAACCGACAGAATCTCACTGACTCCCATATATTTTTTAATGATGTAAATATTCCCACTTCCCCTAGTATTGACATTCTCGGTGTAACATTAACTACTAACTTGAGCTGGACACATTATGTTAGAAGCATTGCTAAGAATGCCTCTAAAAAACTGGGACTCCTGTACAGAGTTCGAGAATTCTTCACTGACGAGCAGTTGGCCGTGATATATAAAAGTCATGTGCGTTCTCAGATGGATTACTGTTCACCTCTGTGGGGTGGAAGTGGAGTGGTTGCATTGAGGCAGTTGGACAAAATTCAAAATAAAGCTATTAGATTAATCAATAACCCTGCAATCACACAGGACCTTCCTACATTATCCATACGAAGAAACGTTGCATCCCTTGCATAATTCTACAGATATTTTCACAGCAATTGTTCCGAGGAACTTGCTTCAATTGTGCCGCCTCTCCACATCTTTCCCCGTAGAACTAGGGCGGCTGAGAACGCCCATGAATTTACACTTTCTCCTCCACAATGCAGAACTTCTGCTTATCAGAATTTATTTATCCCCAGAGCTACTACTCTTTGGAATTCACTTCCCTCGAATTGCTTTCCACAAACTTACAATCTACAAATGTTTAAATCCAGTTGTTACAAACATTTTATGAATGGAGGATGCCTTTAGGCACATGGACCTTTTTGTTTTATCTGTGTTTTCCCTTCCTCCGTTCATTGTCTCAAAAAAAAAAAAAAAAAAAAAAAAAAAAAAAATCCCCCTCTACACCACCCTTTCACTTATATATGCCTAACATCATAATCTCATCTAAGGATGTACTTTCTACCCTCTCTGGATTTAACTCCCATCCCACGGAGGGGTGGGTGTGTATCATGGTAGCGCCTGGCAGGCATATTTACCGAAAATGAGCATCATTCCATGCTCTTTTTCATGCATAAGCAAGAGCCAGAGCGTATTACAATTATATATCCGTGAAAGTGCGAACAACGAACTTTCCAATGACATCTGAGTAATCCTTGTACGACAACGGGTTGTTTTGCAACGATCGTGCAACTGGATGTGAAAATATCCTAAAATGAGGTAATTTCCCCAGATTTATCCTTATTTTGAGAGATACGGAGGTCGAAGATCGATACAGTAGGTCTCAGTGCGGGTCCTGCCGCTGTTGCGAGCGGACCGAGCCTGCCTGTTGTCCTTGCAATGCTCGCTCTCTCTCTCATCGCTCATAATGGCCTCAAAAAGGCACGAGTCATATGACGGGCACAGTAGGGGTGGCCAATATTCTCTCTCCTGTCATATGACGGTCACCGTTGGTTGAGAATTAATACTAAGAAGGCGTACAGACTGGATTGTGTTCCTCCTGTTTTGCTCAAAAACTGTTCTCCCGTGCTAAGTCCTTGCCTAGGCAAACACTTTCGCGTCTGTCTTTTCTCTAACATCTTTCCTTGTTGCTGGAAGTTCCTCTCATTCAACCTGTCCCAAAGGAGGGTGACCGCTCTCAACCCTCCAAATATCGTCCAATTTGGTCTCATTTCTTGCCGCCTTTCCTTGTTGCTGAAAGTTTGCTAAAGACTGCTTTGTCAAATGTATTTACATTGATGAGTACATCAGTAGATCTATAGCAGGACCAGTAGAGTGTGATGTTGAATATATGTCGAATGGAAAGTAGGCTATGCATCAACAATGTAGGTGGTGGTGGTGATACTGCTGGTGGTGGTGGTAGTGGTGGTGATACTGCTGCTGGTGGTGGTGGTGGTGGTAATTGTGGTGGTGGTGATACTGGTGGTGGTGATACTGCTGGTTGTGGTGATGGTGGTGGTTCTTGTGATGGTTAAGGTAATGGTGGTTGTAGTGGTGGTGGTGCTGCTCCTGGATGTGGTGGTGGTGAAGATAAGTATTTTGTTGATTGATCGTGAAGCAACAGAGGTGGTTGTTGTTGTTGTTGTTCCCCAGGCTGTCTGGCCGAACAGCCCCAAGGTCTCGAGCAAGGCCAAGGCCATAAACGAGCACCCCCACAAAACCCTCCCTGCTTACCACTAACAAAGCCTGAGTGACCGAAGCCACTCCAAGGCAGGGAGCTAAGCAGGGTGAGGAAACGCCCGGGAAACCAAAGCCGCACCCAAGGCCCTGTGCCCATGAGCAATTATGAAGGGAAAGTTGAGGGGCAAGGGACAAATATGACGCTTTGGCTCCCAATCTGCCAACTTGTAGGTTGGTATAGTAGGGAGGTCAATCCACGGAAAAGACGCTGTCACTTGAGATCTAGAAGATATATAAGTAAAAGGAACAGTTAGAGCAAGCTATGGGTATGGCAGAGATCGCTCAGCTCTCACTCTGATAGTAGAGCCCATCACCACATAACTAGAACCCAATCCTCTCAGCAACAGCTAGGAAAGGCCCTAGAAAGCCGCCTTTGGCGGGGGAATAGCTCCCCTATTTCAACTCCTTTCGGGGTTGGGCACCGGCCCAATGCGTTGTAGGTAGCGGGACTAGTGGTGAACAGTGATAGTGGTCAGTGGAAATGGTGGTAATGGTAGCAAGGTTCTTTTAGTCAAATTTAGTGATGTAACGACAGTGAAGATGATATTTTTCGTGATAATGTTGCAGTGATATTGAGATAGTGTTAACACTTCCAAGATCCAATACGCATTTCTCCGGCTATTTTTAGACGATTTTATTCAGATCTGGAAGGGTATATGGAAGGGCAAGGGTAAATTGAGATAGTCTTTTTACCTTCTAATTCCCACAGATGCTTCTTAAACTGTATAAAATCGCCTAATGATAAGCAGAATAAACAGTCAAAGTGTGTCTCAATATTCAAAGGGGTAATAATTTAGGCAAAGCGATTATATTAGTAGAAGTGGTGGTCCCCATTATGATTTTGATTTGTATTGGTGGTGATAGTATAGTTGGCGCCAACGATCTTGACAATAATATTGATCCCTTACCTCTCTGTAACTCAAAAAGGCCTATAGCAAACTGGCTGTAAATATCCACACCTATTTCGTGGTGTACTCTTCCCAAATAATAGAAACATCAGCCCGATTGCTTACATTAATTTCAAGTTATAGGACGTCAAAAGTTCGTTGGCGCTACCTATAGTAATTTAGCGATATAGCGGCAGCTGTGATGCATACTATTGGTAATACTACCAACGGTGGTCGATATGATAATGTGACGTGGTGACAGAGGTAGTGATAGTAGTAATGTTATTTTAGTGATGTAGTGTAGCCGCGGTGATATTACATGTAGATAGTAACTGTTGTACTCGTAGCGCTGATGGTGATGCTAATGATTCTGAAGTTATAATGGTGGAGACTGGTAGTGGCTGCAAGTGAAAGAGTGGTGAAGTGGTAGTATTCTTTAGTGATGTAGAGGCAGTGGTGGATATATCTCAGGTGGTGATGTTGGTGATGATTGTGATGTCGGGCGGTGGTGATGATGAATGGGATTTTGCGATGGTAGTGGTGATGATGGTGGTGGTGATGATGATTTGGGATGTCGCGGTGGCGGTGGAAGATACTCAATATCTACAATGCAGCGATAGGCTCGCTACCAGTTGATATATCATCTTAATCGCCGCGTTTATACTCACCTGCTCTTGCATAATTTACATTTCAGTTTACAAGACTTAGTGTATTTGGCACATTAGGCGGATGCACCTACTGTATATTATGTAGCTGGAGAAGTGCTGTGTTCCGATTCCATGTTTTGGCTTAAGATAGGGAAAATATATGGAATATTTGCGATTGACTTGTATTTTCAACTTCACAATAGCATGATTCAAAAATAGAAGATGACAATAATGAGTGTATCATAATTAGAAGACTGAAAGAGAGGCGGGGTATTAACCCGGCAACTGCTCTTAAGAGTTTCCCCGGGCGACTGTGGAAAGACTCTTAAGATCCAGGTTTTTAAATGCGTACCAAAACCGCGGGCTTACAGTCAGGCGGCTACAAATTGGTGTGGATGTAGTACTACTTGGCAACTCTCGATACCACCACCCCGTACGCTCGGGCCCCACGCGTACAAGCAGTTCTCGCCAGAACCCAAGCACTAGCCATGGAGCCGACACGTCCCTCACACTCGCACCCTGATGACACAACCAGCCCTCCTTCTGGTGGTGTCAGCGGCCGTGGAAGGCAGAGGGTGGCTGCCAGAAACCCAAGCTACCATTATGACACTCCATACAGCTCTGAGGACGAAGCACCCGCACGTAAAGTACGTAAAACACGTGCAAGCAGGGGCAGTACACTGAGGTCATTGGCCTTTGGGGACACTGCCACCACCACCCTGGCAACTGCTACCACCACTACCACCACCGCTACAACCACTGCCACCCCTGCCACCAGTAGCACCCACGCAGGAGGCCGCCCTGGGGCTGCAGGACCTGCGGTGGCCACTAGGAGAAAAGGGACTGGTGTGGGAATTTTGTTTTGTACGCCTGCCACTGTCACCCTGCCACCACCACCACCACCAGCTGCCTCTGCTGCCCCTGCCAGCCCTTCTGCCCCTGCCCAAGGGAAAGGGAAAGGCAAAGGCAAAGGCAAAGGGAAAGGGGCGAAAGGGACACCAATTATATTGCCTGCGTCCAGGACCTCTGCACCACCCACCTCTGCTGGACCTGCCGACGCCGCCCCTGCCGGCCCTTCTGCCCCTGCCCAAGGGAAAGGGAAAGGGAAAGGGGCGACAGGGACAACAATTATAGTGCCTGCGTCCAGGACCTCTGCACCACCCACCATTGCTGGACCTGCCGATGCCACCCTTGCCAGCCCTTCTGCCCCTGCCCACAAGACACCTGCACGTGTTAGTAGACGGATGAGGACCCTAACACCATCAAAATACGACGCCCTGCTGTTTGGGGATTCCCAGGATGTCGACAGCCAGGACTATGATGACGACGACGCAGCACGGGACCGTGGGTGGGGGGGGATAGTGACAGTGAGTCTGAGGAAGATGAAGAAAATGAAGAAGGGCGTCCTTCTAGTGGTGAGGAGGGTGATGATGAACCCTTGTATCGCGACCATGACAGTGATTTGTCTGACGGTGGCGCACACGCAGACGATATTCCAATCCGCGACGCCAACATACATACGTTTGTGTGGTCTAACGGGGCTGATTTTGTGCCTGACATGCCCCAGTTTGATGCTGGTAGGTCAGTTACAACTCCTGACTGGCCCTGTGACGACGACGCAAATGAGATGGATTTCTTCCTCGCTTTTTTCGACATGGAGATTATGACGTACATAGTTGCCCAAACAAACGCCTACTACAGGTGGGTGTTTGGCAAACTGGACGTCATTTCTCCAAAATCGAGAATACGAGGCTGGGTTGATACGACTGTGAATGAGTTCATGACGTTCTTTGCCTTGTTGTTCCTCATGCCTCTTTGCAAGAAGCATGTGGTACAACATTATTGGAAGCACGACCCTCTCATCGCCACCCCAACTTTCAATTAGTACATGACTCGTGACAGATTTTTGTTGCTGCTAAGATTCATGCACTTTGCAGAAAACGAAAATCCTAACAGGATTGACAGGATATGGAAAGTTTGGGAGGTGTTCACCATGTTGTTGGCGAGGTACAAGAAATACGTTTACCCCTTCCTCAATTTGGTGATTGATGAGTCGCTCGTGCTCTTCAAAGGACGTCTTGTTTTCAAGCAGTATATCCCCTTGAAGAGGCATTGGTTTGAGATCAAGCTCTTCGTGTTGTGCGATTGTGAGACAGGTATAGTGCTGGACATGATCGTGTATACAGGAACTGACATTGACATACCAAAAGTCGCTGCCAATGACCCCATGGGCATGTCAGGTACCATCGTCAGGAAAATGTTAACACCTTGCCTGGGCCATGGCCACGTCTTGTACACTGACAATTGGTATACTTCTCCTGCTCTCTGCCAGTTTCTTCATGACAACCAAACGGGGTCATGTGGGACTGTCAGAAAGACAAGAAACTTTATGCCCAAGTTTGCAGGTAATGTCATTCCTCTTTCAGATCCCTCCTCCAGTGACACACCTTCTGACGACGAACTGGTCCAGGAACACCGCGAGAGGCATGTCCGAAGAAGGCGACGAAGGGGGCAGAAGTACAAGCAACTGGAAAAGTCCGGGAAAGTGGTAGCCCTGAAGTGGAAAGACAAAAGAGACGTTCACCTGCTTTCGACAGTCCACACAGGTGCCCAGGTGGACTCTGGTAAAGTCCACTACCGAACCAAGAAGACCATCTATAAGCCCGACTTGGTAGTGGACTACACCAAGAACATGCGCCTGGTGGACAAGTCGGATTGTCAACTGGCAGGCGTTGAGTGTCTGAGGAAGACTGTGAAGTGGTATCACAAGCTCTTCCTCCACCTAGTTGATATCACGATGCTCAACGCCTTCAACGTGTGGTTGGTCAAGAGAGATATGGCACCCAATCAAAAACTCAAAGTCAGGGAATTTGTGTACAACGTGTGATATCAACTCCTGACGAAGTATGGCACCCCAACTCACAGGCGTACGGCATGGCGTGGGGATCACGTCCCAGACCGTATCCAGGTGGGGGTGAAAAGACATTTCCCAATCCACACGGAGCTGGTTGGCACTCGTCACAGGCAGCTGTAGTGTTATGTCTGCCTGAACACCTCCAGGAGAGCCCCAACAACCAAGAAAGTCACCACAATGTGCCACGAATGCAAGGTCGCACTCTGCTTGGGGGACTGCTTCAGGGACTACCACATGTATAAGCAGTACTGAGTGCCGCCCCCTGCCCTGGACTCGTGCCCTACCTAACCTGACCTAACTGAACACGCTACCTCATAATTTTAGAAATATATTTTACAAAGATGTCCCTGTAATATGTTCTTATATGCCTTTTTTAATTATATAAATATGTCTTTCATTATTTAGTTCCTATGTTTCAAAGCTGTACATGTGATATGCCTTTTTTTCACTATATCAATATATATGTTTTCTATACCCAATATTTATATATGTTAACCTCAAATGAATTGTACAACAATCATTATGTGTCAATAAATCATGTCCAACCTACTTATAAGATGATAATACAAAAACAAAAATACAAGGTCATGTCATTGTATTCTCGCAATATGATATATTCTATGAATATTTCATATTGCTTGAATACAATGACATGATCTTGTAAAAACAAAAATTTATCAAAATTTTCTAAACAGTATAAAACCTTCCCCATAACCCCCTCCTGGATTCGAACCCACTGCCCTGCCATACTTTCTGATTTCCAATCCGTCACCTTACTGACTAGGCCACAGCAGCTCATACAATATGTCACTCAAATCTTCATGTCTACAATCGAGATGACAATATACAAAAATTTTTTTTTTTTATCCCACTAATTTACTTTTGTAAATTGATGGGATTATCAATCATATCATGCAAAACTACATACAACTTTCTCTCTGTCAAAAAAAGTAATTATAGAACTTTATTTGTTCAAAAATTGCCCAAACACTCACCAAAATTGCCCCTCTCACTGTGACTCCAATCATTTATCACACGGTCAGTGTGTCAGTGGGTGACCCTTCCCTCCCTCCATCCACAACACCTCTCTCTGTCTGAGTTTGGCTACCAACTAAATTTGTATAAATACAGCATGCATAAAATAATCTTCACAAATACATTTGTATTGTGTAATCTTGTAAATAATGAATAACAACTGTGTGGGTGTCGAAATTTGCTCAACCATCTTTCTTATATCTCGCCTACGCCCTTACGCGCGTATATTGGATTATACATAGTCATGACTATCATACAAATACTTCAAGTAGGTTTCGAATATACATTTAGATTGCATATTACTTGCAAATATATATATCTAAGTGTTTCTGATGGCAATCTGCCCTTCCCTTTCACAAGCATCATTCGACACCAGTCTAAATATAGCTCAATTCCCAAAAAGGTTATCTCCCTTCCCTCGCATGTGACCTCCCTCGTTCCATCTACCCCTCCTCAAAACTACTCTAATAATATCGTACTTTATTTACAGTCAATGGCCTAGCTATTTCTGTGCATACTTCACATGTGTCTAAAATGCAATGTCTGCTTGCATAAAAATGCAAATCTGAAAGCCATCTATACGAACGACATACGCATGTCTCACTTTCTCTCTCTCTCTCTATTCATGACTCATGTTTCTAAGTAAATACTCTCACTCTCTTTCTCCACCCTGTGGGCTCCCGGATGGCAACAAACATCAGCCACATGCTAGACTATAAGGTTGAAAATCCCACGACATCCATATGCCTCGGGCGCCTCCAGATTGTACACACAGTCTCCCGTCTCCATAAACACATTCAGAATTTGCGTAAATATCGCATCAATTGGTCTATATGCGGTATATTCCTTGTTATATGGTACGCCTACATACGTACATGTCTTTATTATAGCATAACAGTGCTCTAAATACGAGATATACGTGATATTATGGCGCAACACACCCTCTCCTCCCCTTCCTTCCATCCATCACTCCGTCCCTCCCTGCCTCCCTCCCTCCCACCCACCCACCTTTTGTCTCCCGTCTCCATAAACACATTCAGAATTTGCGTAAATATCGCATCAATTGGTCTATATGCGGTATATTCCTTGTTATATGGGACGCCTACATACGTACACGTCTTTATTATAGCATGGCAGTGCTCTAAATACGAGATATACGTGATATTATGGCGCAACACACCCTCTCCTCCCCTTCATTCCCGCCAAACCTCAACCACATCTTCGTTCCCGCCTAGAAACTCATTGATAATTTGCTTATATATTACAATATTTGGTCTATATGCGGCATATTCCTTGTTATATGGGTGGCCTACATTCGTACACATGCGTGTACATACGTACACGTAGTCTAAATAGCATATAAGAGCTCAAAAAAGGAGAGATACGCAATATTACGCACTATCCCACCCCCTCCTCCCTCTCCCTGAAGGGAGTGAAGTGTTTTTAAAGTGAGATAAGTGTTTTTAAAGTGAGATAAGTGTTTTTAAAGTGAGTTAAGTGTTTTTAAGTGAGTGAAGTGATCTGAAGAAAGTGATCGTCACCATGCCTCGTGCCTGTACGAACTGCGCCGGTAGGTTTGGTGCTTCCATGTTTGCTCCTGCCGATCCACAAGTCTGCCGACTCTGCCAGCAACGAGAGGATTTGACAGCAAAATTGGATGAAGCCCACAACAAGATCAACGCCCTCACCAGGAAGCTGGAATCACTCCAAGAGTTTGCAACACTCAACGTTTGAGTATCACTAACTCCAATTGTTTCAACTCCAACATCCACCACCACCCCAATGTCATCTGCCAACAATCCAACACCTGCAGTAGCCACTGCAGCATCTTCTGACGAACCTGAGCCGACATCAAACCAGGACAGCCGCCCTGTTCACCTTAGTCTCTCCCCCACTCCTCGTGCAAGAAGCCTGCTAGCACGAACAGTACCAACCCCTCGCCCCCGTTCTAACCACTCCTCTCCCCGACCTGTACACAGAGTCCCGCCACCACAGGTTTCCGGATTTACACCAGTGAGGAACGGTGCACGGCCAACGCAGAAAAGGTCTCATCTACCAGTCATAATGTCAAACAGATTTGAGATATTGGTAGAGATGGAAGACGAACCAGAAGAGACCAGGCTCGTTGGGCATTCCATCCTGCGAGGACAGGTCGAAGAGTTCTGCGACAGAGTCCCAAATCGACGAAAAAGATTTTGCATCCCAGGAGCTGGACTGGACGACATTGTGGAAGCCTTCGAAGATACCACAAAGGATGCAAATGAAAATACCCTTTTTGTCATCCATGCTGGTTCAAATGACGTCATGCGCACCAGATCCGAAGAGTTGATGGAGAAATATCGCATGATGATCCAGCACTATAAAAACAAGTCAAGAAATATCATCATCTCAGGCATTCTCCCCAAGATCGACGCACCTGACAAATTCTACGACAAGGCCTTCAGCACAAATAGCCGACTAAAATATTTGTGTCTGAGGGAAGAAGTTGAATTCATCAACCTCTGGGACAACTTCTACAACCAGCCTACTCTGTTCCGCAAGGATGGCACTCATCTAAACCCTGTGGGTTCAGCATGCATGGGTCTTCTCCTACACGAAGCAGTCCGCAGCCATGGATCAAAAAACGCCATCCGAGAAGAAGCAGCAGTGACATAAATCATCCAACGCCAAGCAAAAAACAGAGGCAACCGAGGACCACCAGCGATAAGGACCGAAGACAGCGAGGACCGAGGACAGCCATGAACATAAATGTAGATCCGACAAGAACCAAAAATATTACTAAAGAGCGTTCCGTGAGTTCTAAAATAACAAATTTAAAGGTTTTTTATGCAAACGCTTGTAGCATACGCAATACATTTTCAGATTTAGAGGAGCTAGTGTTTACAGAAAATTATGATGTGATTGGCATAACAGAATCTTGGCTCAATACAGATGATAGAGACTTTTTAGCAGAGTATTCACTTCCCGGTTATGGAATGTTTGAGAAAAGCCGAATCAATCGAAATGGAGGTGGGGTTTTAATTTATATCAAAGAAAGTCTTAACCCTACCCTCTTGTCAAAACCTCAAATTGTGAACGTCGACACATCTTTTGTGCTAATAAAGAATAATAAAGGTACAAAAATAATACTTGCATTAATATACAGACCTCCAGCTCAATCAGTGCAAACTGACCGAGACATTTACGAACAAATTGCAGATGTAAGTAACTCACAAGATACCGTAATTTTTGGCGACTTTAATTTACCTGTGACCAAGTGGGGCGATACTCTTACTTCACACTCCGGATATGACTTGTATACGAACTTGCAGGAGAGTTCGCTTTATCAATTTGTTCGAACGCCGACCCGTGATAATAACGTTCTTGACATTGTACTTGCAACAAAAGAAGAATTGATAGAGAATTTGAATGTTGGTGATTAATTCAGTAACAGCGACCATCGTATGACAACTTTCACTTTAAAGTTTATTAGTAATGAACCAAATAGTAGCATTGAAAAAGTCCCTAATTTCAAGAAAGCAAACTTCCATGAACTTAGAGCTATGTTTAAAGAAACTGACTGGAGCTTTTTAATAAACAATAACGACATAAATACATCTTGGAAGTTATTCGAAACCACTTACCTTAAAGCAGTGCAAGACTGCATACCATCGAAAATACGGCGTCCAGGCCATAATAATAAGCCCAAATGGTGAAATAAAGATATTTCAAACTGCCTGCTTGCTAAAAAATTTGCAAATGAGAGATTAAAATCCTCACAAAATGACGAAGAACGGGTGAAATTTGTAGAGCTACGACGCAAAGCTAAAAAGTTAATTAAGCAAAGTAAAAAGACCTTAGAGTTACATATTGCGAATCAAAGTAAAACAAACCCGAAAGAATTCTATAGTTATATCAGAAAGAAAAAAGTAGTTACTTCAACTGTTGGACCGTTAGTCGATGAAAATGGAGAATACACTAAAGACGAAGTACAAATGAGTAATGCCCTCAATACCTTCTTTGCATCAGTTTTTACAACAGAAGACCTCAGTAATATCCCTACACCATCGCCGATTCAGATTGATAATTCAGATGTTCTAATCAATATCACTGTTACAGAGAGAGAAGTATTGAATTGTTTAGATAAACTCAAGGTAAATAAAACGCCTGGACCTGATACAATCTCGCCTAGAGTTCTAAAGGAAGCTAAGGATGAGCTCTCCAAACCACTGACATTACTATTCAATAAATCCTTGCAGTCTGGAACTATGCATGATCAGTGGAAGCTAGCCAACGTAACACCGATATTCAAAGAAGGCAGCACATCCCTACCCAGTAACTATCGTCCAATTAGCTTAACCTCAGTTGTATGTAAAATGCTAGAAACGGTCATACGAGACAGACTCGTGAATCACTTAGAGGAAAATAACATACTTAAAGATACTCAACACGGCTTCATAAAAAACGTTCCTGTTTAACAAACCTCTTAGACTTCTTCCACGATATCCTCAACCTCTACGATGAGAGTAAAGATGTAGATATTATATACCTTGATTTTCAAAAGGCCTTTGACAAAGTTCCCCACAAACGTTTACTGCTAAAACTAAAAGCGCATGGAATACAAGACGGTGTGTTGAAATGGATAGAAAATTGGCTCAGCAACAGAAAGCAAAGAGTAGTCATAAACGGTAAGGCATCTAAATGGACCAATGTAAGTAGCGGGGTACCCCAGGGATCGGTACTAGGACCAATTCTCTTTCTAATTTACATCAACGATATAGATGAGGGTCTCACCTGTACAATCTCAAAATTTGCTGACGATACAAAAATTGCAAATAGCGTACTCTCAAAAGAACAAGTTGACGATATGCAACACAATCTAGATAAATTGTCATGTTGGGCCCAAATTTGGCAAATGAGTTTCAATGCGGATAAATGTAAAGTACTTCATATCGGATACCTAAATGAGCAAGCAAACTATTCGATGAATGGCACTCAGCTTAAGAATGTAAACAGAGAAACCGATCTGGGAGTAACAATATCGAGTAATCTAAAACCGAGTCAACAATGTTCAGAAATTGTTAAGCAGGCAAACAAAATAATTGGCTTTATAGGCAGGTCATTTGAGCATAAATCCAAAGAAGTTATCCTAACCCCTTACAATTCCTTAGTCCGCCCTCTTCTGGAATACTGCGTTCAATCCTGGTGCCCTTATTACCAAAAAGATATAAACAAGCTAGAACGAGTTCAACGTAGAGTTACCAAAATAATACCTAGCCTAAAGAACAAACCATACGAAATTCCCGGCGCGACCGAAGCCACTCCATCTTACAAGAAACAAAACTCCACACATCACAAAAAACACCCACATTTCATAATTTCACCACCATCAGACAAGACCGGGCTGTCAGCGGGTGCGGTGGACTCATCACCCTGGTACACAATGAAATATCATACATAGTAACCAGTGTACAAACCAAATTCCTCCTCCCCCCAAATGATAACACAACAGAAATACAATCAATTAAAATACGCACTGGCAACAAATCCAACATAACCATCATAAACACATACATCCCTCCCCAAACATCCCCTACAGTACCAAATGAATACAGACCACACTTACAACACATCACAAACACCCCACACATCATCCTGGCTGGTGACTTCAACGCCAAGACGTCGGCCTGGTTTGTCGACAACCCTGACACAGACAGAGGGCTGGTACTACAAAACCAAACAGATAACCTCATCATCCTTAACGACATCCATCAACATACCCATATTCCTCACCAAGCCCTCTATAACCCATCATCTCCAGACATCACCTTTTGCTCCCCAGAGCTCGCCCCCACAACATCCTGGAGGGTCGTCAGAACCTTAGGCTCTGACCACCTCCTGATCATTATCACCACCAAAACCAGACTCACCCCAGCTAGCCACAAACACACATACACCAATTATAAAAGAGCTAACTGGGAAGCATTTACAAATGAGACCGAACAACACTTCACAACTCTAAACAGTACACCCATCACTAACATCAACAATGCTGTACACATACTCAATAAAACTATCCAAAACGCTGACAAGAAACACATTCCAAGAGGTAACAGAAAAAGACACAACCCCAACTTCACACCAGAAATTCAAAACCTCATCAGACAACGCGACACACTGAAACACTCCCCAGCACCCCACACACAAGACATCACACAACAAATTCAAGCACTCAACACCCAAACTAACAACAAAATACAAGAACAACAAAAACTAAATTGGAATAACTTCCTACAAACACTTGATCACAAAACAAACCCCAAAAAACTCTACAAAACACTAAACAGCATCACACTTTCCAACAGCAACACAACACAATCACATGCTGCAATCACAACAGACTCTACTCCTTCATGTAAACAACAAGCAAACACTCTCATCAATCACTTCTCACATGTCAGCCACCTAAAACCTCACAAAGACGACCGACGTGTCATCCGACGTAAGAGACAATTCCCCACAGACCCTGACTATACACCCTTCACCAATCACCAGACAAAGCATATCATCAACAATCTCAAGCACTCACCCGCCTGTGACCTAGACAACATAAGCAACATACACCTCAGACCACAAGGCATACAAACACTCACTAACATATCAAACTACAGCTATTCACACAACACAATACCAGACATTTGGAAGCATGGTATCATCATCACATTCCCCAAACCCAACAAAGACCCCACGCTACCCTCCTCGCACCGCCCCATTACACTCCTTTGCTCCCCCTCCAAAGTCATGGAACGCCTAGTATTACAACTAATTACACCCGACCTACCCCTAGCTCCAACACAACATGGCTTTAGGCCACTGCACTCCACAAACACTCTTCTCACAGACCTTACACAAAGAGCTTTTGACAGCATCAACTCAGCTAGACCACCACACAGATCACTATTAGCCACACTCGACATTAGTAAAGCCTTCGATGCCATCCCACGCCACAACCTAACAAACAAAATCTACAACACAAACATGCACAACAACACAAAAAGGTGGCTGGCCAACTTCCTAGCAGGCAGATGTGCACACGTATCTTTTGCCGGTCAGTCATCTAAAATCAGAAACTTTCCAAACGGAGTCCCACAAGGATCCGTCCTATCGCCCGCACTCTTCAATCTGTACATGCACGATATAACTACACCCAATACTCCCCAAATAAACTTAGCCTCCTATGCAGATGACATAACACTCACATGCACACACCATGACCCAAGAAGAGCAACAGATCTCCTTCAACCCTATCTCAACACACTACATGGCTGGTGCACTACAAACAGACTTAATCGAGCCCCAGCCAAATCCACCGCAACCCTGCTCACAAGCTGGACAGGTGAACACGAATACATCCCTCAACTCACCATAAACAACACACCCCTAACACATACACACACACACAAAATCCTAGGAGTAACATATGATACTCATATGACATTCAAACAGCACACCACAAGCATTAAAAAGAAACTGACACCCAGACTTAACGCCCTCAGGTCACTTGCTCACACAAAATTTGGACACAACAAAGAAACTACCACCACAGTATAGAAACAATACATAAGATCAGTAATGGAATACGCAAGCCCAGCCTGGGCTTCTAACCTAGCTGAAACACATCATAAGACCTTACAGACTATTCAAAACAAAGCCCTGAAGATCATTACAGGCTGCACAGCTACTACACCCACAGATCATCTACATCAAGAAACAAAAATCCTCAAAGTCAAAGACCATCTGGACATGAGAGGCACTCAATTCCTGGCAGCAGCCTCCACGAACCAAGACCACCCACTAAACTACATGGCAACACACCCACAGACACCAAGAAATATCAAAACAACACCCAGCACACGGTATCACACACAATTATTGTCCTCTCTCCCTCCCTGCCCACCCCGAACCAACTTCCAGAAGCACATCCATACTCATATCTCTCGCCAATCCATCCACTCACTCACAGACAACACGCAGCTGCATGCACGACCTCCCGAAATCCATCCTTCCGAATCCTCCCTCCCTCGCGAGGACAGAGTCCACCTGGCCAGGCTGAGATGCGGACACCATCCAGCTCTCCTGAGCTATCAGAAGAGACTGGATGACTCCGTTGTCGACGCCTGCCCGGGATGTAACACAGCACCCCATACCATTAAACACATCATAGAAGACTGCATTTCACACAACCACTTACGCCAACAACACAACCTACACTCAATGAGAGCTCTGTGGGAAAGCCCGATCGTAGCCATGGCCTTCCTCAGGGACTCGGGGCTGTTCGGCCAGGCAGCTGAGGGAACAACAACAACAACAACAACAAACCATACGAAGAGCGCCTTAGAGAATTAAATATATTTCCTTTAACCCAGTGCAGATTAAGAGGTGACTTAATTCAAGTGTTCAAAATCATCAAAGGCATCGACAATATGAACTGTAGTAAGTACTTCACTCTCGACCAATCTAATTACACACGGGGAAACGGTTGCAAAATTATTGGTAAATCTTTTAACTCGCACGAATCTAAGAATTTCTTCTTCAATCGAGTTGTCAAATTGTGGAATGGGCTTCCCCGAAGCGTTATAGACTGCATCCCCGTTGATTAATTTAAACTCCGCCTAGACAAATATCTCGCATCAAACCCGCGACTGACTGCGTTTGTAAATGAATAACTTTACCCCCCTCAGTTACTAACCCATCTGTCCTCTACTAACTTCCTAATCCTGCCACGGACATTAGTTCCAGGGCAGTAATTCCCTTTCCAATGTTCCCTTACCCTTATTACCCTTATTCCTTGGTGGAATAAAGATATTTCAAACTGCCTGCTTGCTAAAAAATTTGCTAATGATAGATTAAAATCCTCACAAAATGACGAAGAACGGCTGAAATTTGTAGAGCTACGACGCAAAGCCAAAAAGTTAATTAAGCAAAGTAAAAAGACCTTAGAGTTACATATTGCGAATCAAAGTAAAACAAACCCGAAAGAATTCTATAGTTATATCAGAAAGAAAAAAGTAGTTACTTCAACTGTTGGACCGTTAGTCGATGAAAATGGAGAATACACCAAAGACGAAGAACAAATGAGTAATGCCCTCAATACCTTCTTTGCATCAGTTTTTACAACAGAAGACCTCAGTGATATCCCTACACCATCGCCGATTCAGATTGATAATTCAGATGTTTTAAGCAATATCACCGTTACAGAGAGAGAAGTATTGAATTGTTTAGATAAACTCAAGGTAAATAAAACGCCTGGACCTGATACAATCTCGCCTAGAGTTCTAAAGGAAGCTAAGGATGAGCTCTCTAAACCACTGACATTACTATTCAATAAATCCTTGCAGTCTGGAACTATGCCCGATCAGTGGAAGCTAGCCAACGTAACACCGATATTCAAAAAAGGCAGCAAATCCCTATCCAGTAACTATCGTCCAATTAGCTTAACCTCAGTTGTATGTAAAATGCTAGAAACGGTCATAAGAGACAGACTCGTAAATCACTTAGAGGAAAATAACATACTTAAAGATACTCAACACGGCTTTCGTAAAAAACGTTCCTGTTTAACAAACCTCTTAGACTTCTTCCACGATATCCTCAACCTCTACGATGAGAGTAAAGCTGTAGATATTATATACCTTGATTTTCAAAAGGCCTTTGACAAAGTTCCCCACAAACGTTTACTGCTAAAACTAAAAGCGCATGGAATACAAGACGGTGTGTTGAAATGGATAGAAAATTGGCTCAGCGACAGAAAGCAAAGAGTAGTCATAAACGGTAAGGCATCAAAATGGACCAATGTAAGTAGCGGGGTACCCCAGGGATCGGTACTAGGACCAATTCTCTTTCTAATTTACATCAACGACATAGATGAGGGTCTCACCTGTACAATCTCAAAATTTGCTGACGATACAAAAATTGCAAATAGCGTACTCTCAAAAGAACAAGTTGACAATATGCAACACAATCTAGATAAATTGTCATGTTGGGCCCAAATTTGGCAAATGAGTTTCAATGCGGATAAATGTAAAGTACTACATATCGGATACCTAAATGAGAAAGCAAACTATTCGATGAATGGCACTCAGCTTAAGAATGTAAACAGAGAAACCGATCTGGGAGTAACAATATCGAGTAACCTAAAACCGAGTCAACAATGTTCAGAAGTTGTTAAGAAGGCAAACAAAATAATTGGCTTTATAGGCAGGTCATTTGAGCATAAATCCAAAGAAGTTATCCTAACCCTTTACAATTCCTTAGTCCGCCCTCTTCTGGAATACTGCGTTCAATCCTGGTGCCCTTATTACCAAAAAGATATAAACAAGCTAGAACGAGTTCAACGTAGAGTTACCAAAATGATACCTAGCCTAAAGAACAAACCATACGAAGAGCGTCTTAGAGAATTAAATCTATTTCCTTTAACCCAGTGCAGATTAAGAGGCGACTTAATGCAAGTGTTCAAAATCATCAAAGGCATCGACAATATGAACTGTAGTAAGTACTTCACTATCGACCAATCTAATTACACGCGGGGAAACGGTTGCAAAATTATTGGTAAATCTTTTAACTCGCACGAATCTAAGAATTTCTTCTTCAATCGAGTTGTCAACTTGTGGAATGGGCTTCCCCGAAACGTTATAGACTGCATCACCGTTGATTCATTTAAACTCCGCCTAGACAAATATCTCGCATCAAACCCGCGACTGACTGCGTTTGTAAATGAATAACTTTATTTTATCCCCCCCTCAGTTACTAACCCATCTGTCCCCTACTAACTTCCTAATCCTGCCACGGACATTAGTTCCAGGGCAGTAATTCCCTTTCCAATGTTCCCTTACCCACTCTAAACCACTGTTTGGACACTTGATCCTCAGTGTTTTGGAGGACAAGCAACCTAGAAGGGTCACTGAATCTGTTGTTGCTTGATTTCCTTTGTACTCCTTTGTACCCACTCTAAACCACTGTTTGAACACTTGATCCTCAGTGTTTTGGAGGACAAGCAACCTAGAAGGGTCACTAGAACTGTTGTTGCTTGATTTCCTTTGTACTCTTTTGTACTCCTTTGTACTCCTTCCACCCCCTGGGCGCGGGAATATTCGCCCGGGAAATCTCGCCGCTCGATGACAATCTAGCCGCGCGGTGCCATTCGCTCCACATTTTCCAACTACGGACCGCTTCCCCCCCCCCCCCCCCCCCCCCCCCGGACATTTTTTGGGGGGTCAAATATATATGGGCCGATGCACGCTAACATTCCCTACACGCTGATGTAGTTTTTATCGATATTGGCAATGGGTCCCAAAATCATCATACGTGCGCACAGGGGGTGTGGTGTCTATTACCCCTGTGTGCACGTCTTAGGTTAAGGAACTGACCCACCCATACTGCACTATCGGATACCATAGTCTCTAGCCCACTCATACAAATTTGTGGATTTCACCTACTTTTAGTTATGGAAGTATATCTCTGGAAACGAATTTATGAATAACATTTTCTATAAATTAACTACAAAACTATACATACTATTTATTGAAAAGCATGTTCTATCCAAAAATCAATCCGGATAGATATAATTGCATAGATAAAAACATAGAGGGTCCACAAATTCTCCTGAGTGGGGTAGAGACTATAGTATCGGAGTGTATTATCGGCGGTAAAATTACTGTCGCCTCCCCTGCCTAACACCTCTAACCCCTTCTCTCCCCCATTACCCTAAACCCTCAAAACCATAGTATGCCACCTGGTGGTAGAAATATGCACGTTTTGTACGCCTAACATGTTTTAGTCTATGATTATCGCGGGTCACGGTGAGGCAGGAGAGGCTACAGCACGTTTGCCGCCGACTGTACATATATTTGATCACAGACGCACACCCAACTACTGAATGCCCAGAATTACATTTTAAATGGTGCGTAATATTAAGTATGACATAAGGTTATAGCCTATTATTGCATTAAAAATGTCTTTTAGTGTTTATAAAAACAAAATGCGAAAATATGAATAGTTTGTGTTTGCGACTTTTGTTCATTCCAGGTTCTATTTCATAATCCATCACCTCTTCGTTCACGGGCTTTTGTTTGAAATGTGGTAAATAATATATTTTTAACGTGCTAAAGAATATGACTGGCATTCTTTCAGTGGTGTGGTGTTCCTCTAACCAAAAAGCACAGACGCTCACCAGCCCAATATATAACCAACTCTGCTTCAAAATATTCTATGTGAAAGATCCTTAGGCCATGTTTCAAACTAATTTCCGTCTACTAAACAATTAAATAAACATTTATAATACAATATTCTACAGTAATATAATTGTATGCTCATTTGCAGCCTGTAGGCTATACGTAACTCATCCACTAAACGTTCCAAATAAACAAACAGCATCCTCAGTCAATAACTTCAATCAATACGATACTCTGTTTCTTTACACCTGACGGTAAATGGCATAGTTCCCATCAAGATAGCTCAGTTATTATGAAGATGTTGTAGTGAAATATGGTGCTAATTATATAAACGTGGTCTAAATATGATGCAGAGCCATAATAGTTTCATATGTTTCCATTAAGAATCGATAAATTGGCTGCTAAGGGATACAATTTATCGTCAGCTGAACAGAAACAGAGTATAGTTATTAATATCCAACAGGTCTTAATTTTAAGGAAGTTGGATAAACTTTCTTGTGAATATAAAATCGAATTAAAAAATAATAATAATAATAATGTTCAAAACATCAGCAATTTGGTGTACAGTACCTTACCTTTCTGGCTTCTTGCCACCACCAACACAACCCCCTCCCCCCACCCACTCGCTGACTATCGGTCGCCTCACAAAGAAAAAAAAAGGAAAATATGTGGCGGGGAAACGACTGAACCAATCAGTTCCATATTTGTGTGACAAGTCCCCTACCCTTCTGTCGTATCCCCACCACACCCCCACCTCCCTCCCACCACCCCCTTCCAGCGTATCCGTACGAAGAAAATGAAAAAAATGAAAATCCGTGGTGGCGAAACTTCCTCACCAATCGGCTTCATATTTGTAACAGAGTTAATTACCCTTCTACCTTCCCCCCACCATCCCCCAAATATGAAAACTAATGGGGTTAACCATGAGGAAGAAAGGGGACCAGAAAAACGACCCAAAAACAAAAATATATAATTATATATGTTGGCTCGCTACCGCTCACCAGGAAAATATTGAAACCTGGATGGGGGTAAACGTCTTAAAACAGTAGGCTGAACGGGGCCGAACGGATTATAGGCAAAGAGAGAGGGAGAGAAAGAAAAAAAAACGAGGAGGGAGAGAAAGAGAAAACAGCGAGGTGGGCTCAATTAGGCTAAGCCCTAACATAAACATTGAGCCCACCTGCTGTTTTCTCTTTCTCTCCCTCCTCGTTTTTTTTTTCTTTCTCTCCCACCTCGCCGAAGGTGCTCTTTGGCATCGTCGATGTTCTCGGAACATCTGAGAGCATCGGCGAGCAGAGTATCGGTGAGCATCCATGCAGCGTTGCAAAGTTTTTTTTATGCGAAACCCTCCGCGATGTCTCGCCGATGTCGCAGATGATCGCAGATACCCTCGCAGATCCTTCGGCGATGCTCGACGATGCTTGCGAGGGTAACCAATCCTCGTGAGTCCTCGTCCAAAATGTTGAACTGTCCGAACATTTGCGAAGGCCCTTGCTAGGCCTTGAGAGGCCTTGAGAGTCAAACGATTGTTCATGAGAGGTGTTGAGACATGTCACGAATGTGCCAATTTATTGGTGTCGGCGACGAAAATCGTGACTTGCCTCACCAGTGGGAAGGGGGCATTACTCACCACGGCGTCCAATTTAACCTTTTAGCTCGAATATTCACTTTTCCCTCCCTTCCCCTTTATACAGTATATATTCAATATCCGATTGCTTTGCATGTCTACGGCCTGCCAAAATCCTTAGGCGAGTTTCAGTCAGTAATCCCTGCAATGTAATAGTAAAAAAAAACAATGTTCTTCCTCAAACATAACTTTTTGTTAAGCTAAAGTTGCCATAATATAATGAAAAACGCGTCACGGGTACTGAATGGGTTAATACATGTACAGTATTTGCACACCACTTACAGTTAATTGACAAATATATCTGGTTATTAACTTAAAGATTAATGTCATAAGCGTGAGTTTTCGACATGATTGCTTTTGATTCAAAATACTATAAGAGATCATAAATATAATACACCGGTAATTAGGTTGAAATATTTTATGGTGATATACTTAATTAGTGTATGATAACTGGTCGGTGTATAAGGCTGAGGCATCATAAAATAATAATAACATGTTACATAAGTGTCAGTGTGAAGGATGCCAAATGGTGGATAGTGAAAACATTGTTAAATGTTTCTATAAACGTTTGTGGCTACAGCAGGGGGAGGGGAGTCAAAAGTATGGAAGCAAAGCACTGACCAACCGAATTTTCGTACATCTGATGTTTGGTGAACATCCATCGAAGGGTCTAGGACTCAGGGGTCGGCAACCTGCGGCTCAGGAGCCGCATGCGGTTCTTTCAGGACATTTGTGTGGCTCCAGAAGCTTCAGAAATAATCATTCTTCCTTCAAAATTAAAAATGAAGGCATCAAATAAGACATTCAAGGCAACATTAGATTTGTTTATTCAACTTCGAAAATATGTATAGGTATCAATCGTTATGATTTCTAGAAATGTGACATGTCTTTCCTAAGCTTGTGAATACCAGGATATTGAACAATATCACTTTTATTTGTTTAGTTCAGAAGTAGGGTATAATTATTCTCTTATTTCTGAAGTACTGTAGATTTCGGTTGATGAGACCAATTGTTTTGTATTGCGGCTCCGACAGTACAACATTTGTATGAAACTTTACAAAATTGGCTCTTCTAGCTTTAAGGGTTGCTGGCCACTGTTACAGTTACTGTCTAGGAGGAGTTTACAGACAGACGAATGGACGTCAGACATGCAGGATGGCAGTGCACATATACCGGGGTGGGGTGAGGGTGGGGGATATCAATCTGCTTACGCAAAGGTGAAAATAATGTGACCTAGAGCAGAGTCCAGCATCCTACTCATATCCCTGACTCCCTTTGAGATCGGCCCAACATCCTATAATCATTTCTAGCCTCTAATCCGTCCACCTACACTGTAAACTTGTTCTCTCCGTTGGGCTCCTCCAATCATAAATATTATCTCTGCTACCTGTTATATCTCTCCAGTACCGCCATCCGATCCTCCCAGCCAGTGGCGCTTGTGGTACTTTGGCGTTGCCGACTGGAAGGCTCTTCGACAGTACTTCTTTGATTTGCCAAACTCTTTTCCACTCTGCCGGCACCATCTTCACCTTTTCCTCTGACAAAGCTGAACTCTTCACTCAAACTTTCCCTAAAAACTCCACTTTGGATGATTCTGTTGCTATTCCTCCATTTCCACCCCCTCTCTCTAACTTATGCCACATATCCTAATCTCTTCTAAGGATCTACTTACTGACCTCTCTGGGCATATTACTAAGAAGGCGTAGAGACCAGATGGTGTCCCTCCCATTGTACTAAAAAACTGTGCTTCCATGCTGACTACCTGCCTAGGCAAACTCTTCCGTTTCTGTCTTGCCTCTAACATCTTTCCTTCTTGCTAGAATTTTGATCTCATTCAACCTGTCCCAAAGAAGGTTGACTGCTTTCAACTCTATCTATCGTACAATTGCTCTTATTTCTTGCATCTCTAAAGTCTCTTAATCTATGCTTAAATCTAAATTTCTTAAGCATTTATCTTCCCATTATCTACTTCCAGATCCCCAGTATGGCTTCTTTATGTGCTGCCTTACTGATGATCTCCTTATGTATCTTACTAACCCTTGGTTATCCTCCTTTCGGGACTTTGGTGAGACCTTTTCTATTGTTCTAGACATATGGAAAGCCTTCGATATTATTATTTCTATTATTTCAAAACTCACATGGTGAGGCCATAGTACGCATTTCTTCTGATCTATCAATTATTTCCAAATGGGGCAGGGAGAATCTTGTTACTGTCAATGCTCCCAAAGTTCCTAAACTCAATGCTTCCATCTGTGTACCCATCAATCTGTCACATGACTATTCCTTTCTATTAAAAAAAAAAAAAAAATCAACCCTTCATCTTCTCTCATTATTCTTGGTGTATCTTATTCTTTTAACTTTTCTTGAAGAGACATATTTTCACATTTGCTAAGAAATTTTCCCAGATGTTAGGTGTGCTCAACCAACATGGTTTCTTCACCCCCGCACAGCGTCTTGCTCTGTGCAGGGTCATAGTCTTCCTATGTATTCAGCATTGTTCCATGTGTGGGGAGGTTCCACCCATACCACACTTCTCGAAAGAGTAGATTCAAAAGCATTTTTTCTTATCACTCCCCTCCAATCTCGCTGTACCATTCGTATTGTTGTATGTCTCTCTCTCTTTTCTACCGCTTTAATAATAGTTAATGATCTTCAAAGCTTTCTCAGTGTATAACTCTTGCCTTATGGAGAGTAAGCAGCCAACCACCTTTCAATATATCCCAACCCATATTCTGTCCAACTCTCTAACTTAGTATTATGGCACTGAAAGAGTGCAGGCAACAGAGACAAGTTATTGTTAAGGGGGTCCACCTCGTTATTTTGTCTCTCTCTGTTGTATCCATTCGGCCCCATTCAGCCTACTGTTTTAAGACATTGATCCCCATGCAGGTGTTGATTTTTTTCCTGGCGAGCGCTAGCGAGCCAACATACTTTTTAAAAATGTTTTTTTTACAGCAGGCTGAATTTGTACATTTTTCAATAGAAAAAATTATCCGGCTAGGCCGGATTTCTCCATACAATGCTGGCCCGCAATCGTTCGCCAGAAATTAAATTGATACCTGGATGGGGATAAACGTCTTAAAACAGTAGGCTGAATGGGGCCAAATGGACACAAGCCAGCCAGAGAAAACAAGAAAAGGAGAGAACAAAGCAGGTCACTAAAGAAGGCGTCTTCCCCTTGATGATGTTAAAATAGGAGGCAATCTTTTAGAAAAATACTTAAAGGATTGGCTACTTCTTTTTCACCGGAGCCTCTCCATAAGCTGTGGGAAGCCCCAGAGGTACTACCCTCTTACTTTATACTTACTTTATCATGACACTGGGGGATATATTGTCCACACTCGTTTCATGTTACCAGCAACTGATATACACAACGTATTTTCAATCATATACAGTACATAGATTGATTACAATGAAATAACTGCAGAACAAACACCACAAGAATGAAGGCATTCCTTTGGAAACATAATATATTATGTTCATAATTCAGTGAATGTTTCATTATCAGTATTGTTATGCTTAACCACTTCGGTGAGTTCCATTGGGAAGAATACATCCTGGTGGATAATTTCCCAATAATACCGCTCACTATGCATTTTCTTAGTGCAAAATCTGTATCCCAGACCAAATATAAATAAGTTCCAATGTAAAGATTGGGTCGAATTCTTTCCATGCAAGTATTCAGTCATCCATTTCAAAGCACGAGACTTTGAAAATATGGAATGAAAGTGTCCTCATACTGGCCTCCACCAAGCATATAATTACCGTCTATCTCTCTTCCGACTTTGCATTTTACGCTTGGCTAACTCAATGAGAGCATCTTTTATTTTATCACCATATTTTGTTGTAACACAGTATGAGCTATGGCCCGTAATATGAAATGATCCCCACATTCATAACTCATATATACTGTAGCTGTCACATATATAGCCTATGTAGAAGTAGCCCTGTTTTGTTTTATTTTAAATTGGAGGGGGACTTAAGTCCGCTCCCGCTACGAATGGGTTAAAGCGGACTAAGATCATCTAATAGTAGCCAGAATATAATGAAAAGGACGTCACCGGTAATGAATGGGTTAAACATTCAATGCTCTTTCAACTGTATCTGTTATCAGCCTCCAAGACGACCAACATTCACCAATAAAGTCTACACGTTCCTGTCTTGTATGTGTGCGTGTGTATTGACTCACACTAACAAAGGATTTTTCTCTCTGTTTAAATAAGACAATTCTTCGCTCTCTCAACCCTCACTTGTGTTATGTCTTATGCTTACCCGCGGTTCTAATTCCGAATTCAACGTATATTCAGCATATCTATTATTCCGATGTATTTGTCTTTGTTTTTCCCACTGTTTTGCATATTCCTTTCAAAACATTCACTTCAATTTTTTCCCGAAAAATCGGCATTGTAAGCGTTCCAAATAATACAACCATTAGAACAAAAATTGTAGGAAACTAGTAAGAAGGGAGTTGATGAGACTAAATGTTTTAGACTCTACTCTTTCAAGAAGTGCAGTATGGGCGAAGCCTCCCCTCACGTGCGAACAATACTCAATACAGTGTCACACTGTGCCCGATACAGAACACGAAGCTGTGTAGAATCCACAGAGCACACCTACCTTT
Organism: Lithodes maja; assembly: GCA_037953745.1. Classification (NCBI taxonomy): domain Eukaryota; kingdom Metazoa; phylum Arthropoda; class Malacostraca; order Decapoda; family Lithodidae; genus Lithodes; species Lithodes maja. The sequence continues at coordinate 90,295 of JBAKBP010003155.1, read as the reverse complement.
TGGAAAGCTGTTTTAGCAAGAGTGGTAAAATTATCTTTTCAAGAGAGGACGAATGAAAAAGATACACCTATAATATTGATAGGAGATGAAGGGTGATTTGTGTATTGTTGAAGAACATTTGATTGTCTTGCGGAAGATTGCGATGGAGAGATAGAGGGAGAAATTGGATCTTGGAGGCATTGAAAGTACCAATGATTGTCTCTGCCCCAACCAGAAATAATTAATTTATAGATTGGCTGGGAGGCTCTTCGACAGTACTTCTTTGCTTTGATTTCCCAAGGAATGATTTTTGCTTCCTTGGCCAGGGACCCTCGGAGTGTGCTGAGCGCATAACTGAGGTGATCCTCTCGGGCATGGAGGCATACATTTAACTTTCTTTCTCTCAGTTTAATGCAAACAATAATCTTGGTTTACTCACGCTTCTTCTACTGCTGTCCCCAATAAGAAGAAAGCATTCAAACGGTACCATCGCCTTCAAACTAAAATATCTTGGGCTTCATATGTTTCTGCCCGGAATCAAGCCAAATCTGTCCTTCGACTAGCCAAAAACTCTTTTATCAATAAAAGAATGTTATGAACTTTCCAACTATAGCTCTTCCCAAGCTTTCTGGCATCTAGGCAAAAACTTCTCCATTTCCAACAATTTTACTTCTTCATCTTTCCCTCCTCTTTTCCATTCTGACAAAGCTGAACTCTTCACTCAAACTTTCGTTAATAACTACACCTTGGATGATTCCGTGCTATTGCTCCCTCTCCACCCCCCTCTCACTTACTTATGCCTAATATCATAATTTATTCTAATGATGCTGTCAGCCCTCTCTGGGCTTAATACTAAGAAGGCGTACAGATTGGATAGTGTTCCTCCTGTTGTACTAAAAAAAAAATCTTCCTTGCTGACTCCCTGCCTAGGCAAACTCTTTTGGCTCTGTCTATCCTCTAAGGTCTTTCCTTCATGCTGGAAGTTTGCTCTTATTCAACCTGTCCCAATGAAGGATGACCGCTCTCAACCCTCCAACTATCGTCCAATTGCTCTCATTTATTGCATCCCTAAAGTTCTTGAAATTCTTCTTAACTCAACATTTCTGAAGCATTTATCATCCCATAATCTACTTTCAGATTGCCAGTATGGTTTCCTTTAAGGGCCGCTCTACTGCTGACCTTCTTGCTTATCTTGCTAACTCTTGGTCATCCTCCTTTCGGGACTTCGGTGATACTTTTTCTATTGCTCTAGACATATCGAAAGCCTTCAATAGAGTCTGGCACAAGTCATTAATTTCCAAACTACCCTCCTTCGGTTTCTATTCCTCTATCTGTGCCTTTGTCTTTGCTTCCTTTATTTTCAGACCGCTCCATAGCTGCAATTGTGGACGGCCATCGTTCACTTCCTCAACCTATCAACTCCGGTGTTCCTCATGGATCTGTCCTATATCAAATTATCTTTCTAATATTTATTAATGATCTTCTCAACTGTACCTCTAGTCCTATCCACTCATATGCTGATGACTCTACCTTACACTATTCAACTAGTTTTCACATCAACCCAGCATACAAGCACTCCAAAACAAACGTGGCGAGGCCATAGAATGCCTATCTTCTAATCTTTCAATTATTTCTGATTGGGGCAGAGAAAATCTTGTTACTTTCAACACCTCCAAGACCCAGTTTCTCCCTCTATCTCTCCATCACAATCTTCCACAAGGCTATCAACTATTCTTCAACAGAACACAACTTAACCCTTCATCTTCTCTCTGCATTCTAGGTGTTTCATTTTCATCTGACCCTTCCTGGAAAAGATCATATTTCCACCCTGGCTAAAACAGCTTCCCATTGTTAGGTGTGCTCAACCGTCTCTGTGGGTTTCTTCACTCCCGCACAGCTTCTTGCTCTGTATCAGGGCGCTATGTGGGGAGGCTCCATCCATACCGCACTTTTCGAGCGAGTAGAATCAAAAGCATTTCACCTCATTAACTCGCTTCCTCTTACTAGTTCCCTACAATCTCTTTTTTTCACACCGCAATGTTGCTTCTTTTTCACTTATCTATCGCTATTACAACAATCAATGTTCTTCAGAGCTCTCTGCGGCGGGTGTGAGTCACCCGCCTTGCAACACAGTCCCACTCCTATTTTGTCCAGCTTTTCAACTCAAGAATTTGCAAACTTTTTCAGTCGTTCTTCTACTCAACAAGTGAACTCTGGAACTCTCTCCATCAATCAATCTTTTCTTCATCCTATGACTTAAACTGCTTTAAACTTCGTGTGTCCAGGTATTTTTACCCCAACATCCCTTGAATTCGGCCCTGTCACTCTTTTAACTTTAGGGGACACACTCGTTACAGGCAACCTGCCTTTTGTCTTCTTCTTACACATATGAACAATAATATTTATATACAGTTCAAAGACATTGATCCACAACAAAATGGTGATATTGAGGTATTCTTTAAGAAATTTACGATTGAGATTATTTATTAATTGAAACTTAAAATACATCCATTCGTATAGGTGTAGGTATACTATGGGTATTGGTTAGATAAAGTAAAAATCAAGAGTTCGTTGGGTATCGTTGTCATAAACTGTGTAATGTTTTTAATTAGTATTATTTTCCTTGACATTCCTCATACTTTTCTATAACCCCGTGATTAGAATGTTATTAGTTAATGTCCCTCTCTTTAACCCTTTGAGGATCATGACGCATTTTAGCAGTTCCTTTTGGATATTATTAGACGATTTTATTCAGTTTAGGATGGAATTGTGGGAGTAAGAGGGATGATTGAGCTAGTTTTTTACTCCTTTGATAGGTATAGGGCCTTCCAAAACTGCCTAATGATAGCCAGAATAAACTGTCAAAATTCATCATAATCCTCAATAGATTACTAGTCATACAAATCAACATAAACGTTTTCGTTGAAGTATTGATTTTAACAGGTTGTATACTTTAACGGGAGGATGGGACTCGTTAGCCTTGGTCGGCAACCCATCTAGGGGAGATAACCTTATAAAAAATCTGGGTGGATGGGACTCGTCAGCATTGGTCGACAGCCTGTCTAGGGGAGTAAACCTTTTACAAATCTGTACTGCTTACCTAAGGGTAAGGCAGGTTAGTGGATGGATTAGCCGCTCACCACTGTAGAAAAATAGTGCCAATAAGATACATAGAAGGCCTCAGACTCGGATCCTGTAAGTCCTTCAGTAATCTGGCACAGGTTATCTCCCTTACAGGGGATAGGTCTGCTTGGGGGCATTTTGAGTATGGCCACCCACTTTAAGGGTAGTGGGGCATCCGGCAGTGGATGTATGGATTAATGGATACTTTAACCCCAACTGTACCCATCTTTATTTAGACGATTTTGAGCTGTTTAACCCTTTCAGCATGATGACGCCTTGATATTGTTTATTCTGGCTAAAGGTAGACAATTTTGTTTTGTTTAAGATAGACCTATATTATTCAGAGGGTATATTGGGATCATATATACCCATTTGAGGCCTAGAGGTAGATTATAAGCTAATTATTATAAACTAACGGTAACAATAATAAGATGAAAATTACGTCATCGTGTTGAAGGGGTTAAGAAGGATCTTTGGTAGCAAAAGAGGTTAAGTAAGATAGTTCAAAGCCTGTTAATTGTGGGAGGTCTTTAACCCACTGAGCCCCAGCTAGTTAATAATAAATGTACCACCCAGGACCGGCAGGTTTTGAAAAAAAAAAATAAAATCCAGAAAACACCAGGAATGGGCTAGGGATGAAGGAAAACCCACAAAAAACCGATCCCCTAGGTCATTAAGGGGTCCTACGGTGTGCCCGAAAGTCGGATTTACAGGAGGGGAAATGGGTAGGCAAAAACAGGTTTTGCGCACTCACGCGCACGCGGTTAGACTTTGAGTGTTTTCAATCATCGGCATTGTTTTGTGGGATACTTACACAGTTCCCATACAAATCTGAGCCCTCTAGGTGCCATAGGACCGGAGTAATTAACAGTGACACAACGTGTGTGACGCTGGGGTTTAGCGTTACAAACATTGCCGACGCAAACAGTGCGTCGCTGGTCCTCTACGGGTTAATAGACTGAATACAATCGTCTAATGTTAGTGTGGTTATTCTTGATGTAAGTAGACTGTAGAGTTATAGCAAACCACACAATAGTATATTTACCTTGTTGCTGGAGTATAGACGACGGGTAGGGGTGATGTGGAGTGGAATTAGGCAACTAGTTGGTGGCGGAGTTGTGTGATGACAAGTGGTGATCAGGAGGAAATTAGTGGATAGTTAAGGAACATAAGGGGGCCTGTATGCTTAATTTATACTAAGGATGATAAGAGATGATCGGTGAATTGGTGAAAAGCTACATTAAGGTTCGTACTAACATGTTAATGGAATGGAATGAGGTGAGGTGAGAGAACCAGTTGAGTTAGGTCTGGTCGAGTCAGTAGTTGGAGAGCGAGTGAGCTCCCTGTCAGATATTGCGGGAGCCTCGCTATTCCGCACATGCGCAAAGAGGTCGGGATTTATTTCCCTTCCCAGAAATTATTATCTAAGTTTATAGGAACGATATATTACTGAATATCTAATACAGAACATAATTCAATATTCTTCCCAATTATACTAAATCATATTATTATGATTCTTATTCCTACAAACTTATTACTTATTACTTAAGATTACACTTAAATTTAGACTGTCCAATACTTATAGAAATAAAAGTATGGCCTTATTCCCGCCACCGAGTTTATACAACATTTACAACGCCCTAATTGGGAGGATGCTTGAGCCGCTTGTCGACGAGGACGTCCACTTTGATCGTCAACAGGATCGCCATTTGAATTTGCCACTACGGGAACATCTCTGGGCAATGTCTCTGAGGTATCAACCTTCAAGAGGGTATAAACGGATAGTTGGCCGTGTGAAGATGCCCGTCTTGGTGCGGATTTTAGCCACTCGGACTTCACCGTCCCGTCCGGGTAATAATTCTGTGATACGGCCCAACTTCCAGAAAGCACGAGGACCCTCGTCATTGGATGGTAACAAAATCACCGATATTTGGCCACTGACTGTTGATTGGTCGAAGTTTATTCCTATGTGCCTCCCTGAGTGTAACCAGATACTCGTTAGACCAGCGTTTCCAGACATCCTGCAATAATTTGCGGATATACCGGTATCTGGCTGAGATCAAATATTTGTTGATGTAGTCCGGGTCCTTAATCTCATCCTCCACTTCACTCTCCTCAGGAAGATCCCGCAACCGATGTCCCCGCACCAACACTGAGGGTGTGATTGGGGTAGGATCCTCTAGGTCACCCGATGCATAGTAAAGAGGACGGTCATTGACAGTGGCCTCAATTTCAAGGAGTAGAGTTGTCAACTCCTCTAAAGAAATGAGGGCACGTCCTAACACCTAATTCAGTCCCGCCTTGACAATGCCAATGGCTCTCTCCCAGAGAGCACGAAACCATGGCGCTCTGGCAGGAATAAACCGCCATTCACATTGCACATTGCCAAGGTGAGACTGAACCTTAAAGGGTATTGCATACATCGGATAGGTACCTAGAGGCCCCAACAAACGTAGCTGCGTTGTCACTCATGATGATATGGGGAAACCCTTGTCGGCTGCAAAATCTCCTGAAAGCGTGGAGGAAACTATCACATGTGAGATTGGTGACTACTTCGATGTGTATCGACCTGGTGACAGCACAGGTGAATAGGATCATGTAAGCTTTGATAGGGATATCTCCACTATAGTCCATCCAGTGACCTTATAGGGGTCTCCAGGGGTGGTCCGCAGGCCAGGTAAAGGGGGTAGTCCAGCGTAGTTGTAGGGTTTACCTTGTACCCTACGACATTTTAGGCAATTGCGCTGTACATTTTTCACCACCTGCCGGATTCTAGGGACCCACCATTTTTGTCTGATGCAAGTAACCACGTGGCCGACTCGATAATGGCAACAGAGCCGATAGCACCTATCAACTATTAGGTGGGTCAAGGGATGTTTGTAGGGCAGAAGCTTTGGATTCTTGCACATTTCTGAGATAGCCGCTAATCTCAATCTGCCTCAACAATGTATAATATCTCCCTTCAGTTGTAGTCCTAACTGGCAAATTTTATTTTTTCTGGACTGTACACCCTTCACCAGTATTGAGTTCTCCTGCGAATAACTTCTTTTTGGCAAAATTTGAGTAGAATATTGTCTGCAGTCTTGATTTCATTTATGTTGAGATGAGCACTACCTGTGGGAGGCAGGGCTTTTAATTTTGCCTTTACATTTTTGATGAAACGTATCACCCATGCCTTGACACGCTGTAATTTTTCATAGCTGCTATATCTGTCCCAGTCCCATAACTGTGTGTCATCTTGGGGCACCGTGCCTACGATTTGGGTCACGGTACCAGCGGGCTTCTCTTTGAGAACTATGTTTTCTGGCCATCCATCGGGGTTCAGGAGCCAACTAGGCCCATTCCACCACAACGCAGAAGAATTCAAATACTTAGCAGACACGCCTCGATATACCATATCACTTTGGTTCTCTTTAGCCGACACATACCGGAAATGAGCAGTCGGGACAAGGGCATATATCTCGTTGATGCAGTTTGTGACATACACTGGTAATTTATTTTTACTTTTTATCCAGTTTAGGGTAATCTGACTGTCACTCCACACATAGGTTTCAGAGATATGAAGTTTATCTTTATAGGCTACCTCAATAAAGTTTACAATTCTTGCGGCAAGGAAAACTGCAGTTAATTCCATTTTAGGAATAGAAAGGGACTTAATTGGTGCAGCTTTGGCCTTCGCTATGACCAAATGGCTGCCTTCTGACCCAACAAGATACACAGCAGTCCCATATGCTATACTGCTGGCATCAGCGAATGTATGTAGGGATACAGCATGATCGTATACAACCCTCCGAGCAAACTTAATATGACTACAGAGTACCAGATCGTCTACTACCCCCAGCCATTCCGTGTTTTAAGTCTTCAGATAGATCCTCGTCCCAATCTATCTTTAGTCTCCACAATTGATGGAGAAATATTCTAGACCTTATAGACACTGGCAATAAAACACCCAAAAGATCAAAGAATTTGGCAGAAAATCTCAAACACGCTTTGTCACATGCTCAACCTGAGTGTGCTGTACTCCAAAGGAAAGATAATCAGAAAACGTCTCCCATACTAGTCCAAGACCTGTCACCAGTTCCTGCTGTTCAGCATCAACACCATCCTTTTGTAGCATCTCTCTCAGAACAGGACTATTGGTAGCGCAATGACGTAGGAACAAGTGGGCATTGTCCATAACTTCACGAGCTATACCGTATGCACGGACGAGGGAATCTTCATTGTCCCCCGTACCTTGGAGGTTATCAATATATAGCCCGGCCCTATTTTCCTGTACAATCTTTGGGTCTACTTCAACAAGGGAAAGATGTTTTAGGATGGTTGCATTCAGCAGAAACTGGGAGCAGGTAGCACCAAACAATACAACCTGGATCCGATAACAACGAAGAGGCGAGTCTAGAGGAAGAGGATCTTTTGGCCACATGAACCTGGTGTAATCTCTGTCGTCTTCATGTAGTTTCAACATCAAGGCCTTCTCCATGTCACTGACCCACGCATACTGATGCAGACGGAATCTCAACAAGACTTGAGCTAACTCCGGTACTATAGATGGTCCCGTGTACAGACAGTCGTTCAAACTGGGCTTGTACTGATTAACCTTAGCAGAAAAATCAAATACAATATGCACCGGAGTAGTCCTGCTTTCCTTTATGATCCCATGATGCGCCAGATAATGAGATGACCCAGAGTCATCGAATGAAACCTCCTTAATGAAACCACGCGACAACTGATCAGAAATTACCTGCGAATATTGTTGACAAAACCCAGGGTCAGCAAAAAATCTCCTCTGGAGTCCCCGTAACCTACCCACAGCCAAACCTTTGTTGGTGGGCAACCGTCCCTTTTCTTCGGTCCAGGGCAGACGTACCTGATACTGTTGACTCTCAGGATCATACATGACTGTTTCCTCATAATATTATGTGGTCAAAGTTTGCCGTTCGGCTTGTGAATGCTCTTTAGGTGAGATACTAATATGGTCTAAATCCCACAAAGCACTTAATTCTTTATGACATGAAATTGTCCAGTAGACATATATTGATCTACTGGGCTAACTGCCACATTAAGCATTGTAACAACCTCAGTGTTGGAGCTAGACGTGGTTGCCGCTTAACACTCTCCGTCTCATATGACGCTCGAGAGTCATATGACGGTTTTGCCAAAATACTCATTTGACGCTAGAGCGTCATATGAACTTATCTTAATATCTCTCTAATAAGTTATATGACGCTCTAGCGTCATATTGAGCTCAGTAAGTTAGGTAAGTCAGATCAAAATCTGTCGAATGGTGCAACCCCAAGTTCCTCCGACTTCTAACGGTCCCTCAGTGAGATTTTGACAGTTGTGGGGATAGTACCGTGTCGTCCGCCTCCTCGTCAGTAAGTTAACTATTTATGTCTGGGGGGGGGTTAAGAACCACGAAGGTCATATCCGTATTTGGTAGGAAGTAAAACCAAATGTCCTGCCCATTTGTAGCCAGGTCGCACTATGTTGTAGTACTGGTCGGCACCTATTAGTAGCTCTAATTGTGCCGTCTCGGTAACATATGAGTCGGCCAATGTTATGCCACAACGCTGTAAACTAGTGATTTCAACTTTTAGACTAGTTTCACCCTTGTTTTCGGGGAGATCATCGACAACAGTTACTATTGCGTCAAGACGGTGAAATCTGCCACGATGTATATACTTTAGTGCTACAACAGGATACTCACGAGAGGTTTGTGTTCCGGTGAAGCCGTGAAGACTCAATTGTTCCGTTCCCTTTGATTCATAAGAAAGGGAAGGTAATACAGAGCTCTTCACAAAAGTCCTCTGCCAGCACTGATCAAGTAGCGATCTGACCTTTACGGTCTTCTTGTACTTACCCTTTACAGGCAGCTGAACAGAGCTGTAGTTGCCTGGCTCTCTTTATTCTGAGAGAACCTGTCTTATATTTAAAGCATTTGTACCAGGGATGATTTTTCCCGCTACACAATTACAGGCAAATTGGCTGCTACTGCTCTGCGTCGTGAATGTAGCTCTGTAGCCATAGGAAATTCCTTCACAGGGGTATCTTGACCCACCATGTTATAGTTTTGCTTGAAAACACTGTGTAAAAGTCTTATAATCTAGACTCTGATCACCCATCTCCCTCCTAACGGTTTCCTTAACTGGTGATGGCAATTTATGCACGAGTATCACCACGCTGAATTCCTCCAAACTTACCCTTTGACTAGTCATAGATCGCATCGCACTTTCCATATTGGCGTAAAAAGCCTTTAGTGGTGCTGTTTGACATTTAGGTGAGACAAGGTCATGAAAGTTCATGATGTGTGCTGCTTTTACTCTGTCTGGATGCCCGAAGGTCTCCTGAAGCAAGTCCACGGCAGGGCCGTAACTTGCACCCTCAACCATAAAGCCTTCTACTAGTTTATAGGCATCTCCCTGTACCTGACCCCTCAAGTGATAGGCAATATGGTTTTAGACGATGTCGATCAACTGCAGACATTCTTTGCCTTCTTACGCATCAAATCAACCAAGCTACAGACCAACATGGTGAAACACATACAATAGCACTGGATATATCAAAGGCATTTGATAGAGTCTGGCATTAATCCTTATTGTTGAAGATGTCACACTACGGCCTTGTATCATTAGTTCCACTAATTTCTTCTTATCTTCATAACAGAAAAATATGTGTAATGGTAGATGGCCTTTATTCTCAATTTCACTCAATAAATGCTGGTGTTCCCCAGGGATCAGTTTTGGCCCCAACTCTGTTCCTCATTCATATCAATGATCTCATATCTACCACTCATAATCCAATACATTCCTATGCAGATGACTCAACACTCCACAGTTCCTTCACATTTACCAATTCTTTCACCCAACCCGATCTTATAAATTCAAAAATAAGCACTGCAATTTCTCTGAACCAGGACCTTTCTAGAATTGAAGAATGGGGACAAAAGAATCTAGTTTCCTTTAATGCACAGAAAACCAAGTACATTCAATTTTCTAACCGACAGAATCTCACTGACTCCCATATATTTTTTAATGATGTAAATATTCCCACTTCCCCTAGTATTGACATTCTCGGTGTAACATTAACTACTAACTTGAGCTGGACACATTATGTTAGAAGCATTGCTAAGAATGCCTCTAAAAAACTGGGACTCCTGTACAGAGTTCGAGAATTCTTCACTGACGAGCAGTTGGCCGTAATATATAAAAGTCATGTGCGTTCTCAGATGGATTACTGTTCACCTCTGTGGAGTGGAAGTGGAGTGGTTGCATTGAGGCAGTTGGACAAAATTAAAAATAAAGCTATTAGATTAATCAATAACCCTGCAATCACACAGGACCTTCCTACATTATCCATACGAAGAAACGTTGCATCCCTTGCATTATTCTACAGATATTTTCACAGCAATTATTCCGAGGAACTTGCTTCAATTGTGCCGCCTCTCCACATCTTTCCCCGTAGAACTAGGGCAGCTGAGAGCGCCCATGAATTTACACTTTCTCCTCCAAAATGCAGAACTTTTGCTTATCAAAATACATTTATCCCTAGAACTACTACTCTGTGGAATTCACTTCCCTCTAATTGCTTTCCACAAACTTACAATCTACAAATGTTTAAATCCAGTTGTTACAAACATTTTATGAATGGAGGATGCCTTTAGGCACATGGACCTTTTTGTTTTATCTGTGTTTTTCCTTCCTCCGTTCATTGTCTCTTAAAAAAAAAAAAAAAAAAAAAAAAAAGTAAGTCAGTTTAATAATTGCACTTAAATCAGTCCCATCATGCACCACACATCTAAACATATCCCAAAATCCCATCCATAATGTGGGGTCGCCAGCGAAGGTGGGCAAAGTCAGGTGCGGCAATTTAACACCCGATACTTTCTTTACTTCAGACTGATTATGCCTTTCTGGTGTACCCAGTTTCTCCTTCAGAGTAGCGATTATCCCATACATATCAAATAAGTAGATGGTATCCTCTTGGTTATCCTTAAAATATTCTGTGTCAGAGGTATATAGCGGCAACAAAACATCTTAGAAGTTAGAAGTTAAGGCTTAACCTCTCATCTGCGCAGCCCCTGTGTAGTATATACCATACCCCTGTGCGTAGGTATTTAGATGCATTCCTCACTAAAATCGTTAATTTACCATAAATATAATTAATACTTATCCATATGCGCCTATTTTACGTTTAATATGAAGATAGTAACATGATACAACAATATAACAAGTGGGAATATCATTTGTATGGCCAAAATCGCGAATTTTTAGCGAGTGGTTCATTCAACAATTGTGAGCCAGCCGGCCTCACACCCTCCTCTCTCGAAACCTGAAGAGTGACTGAGTCCTGTATCTCTCTCTCTCTTTCCCACACATAGACACACACATGACCACAGCCTAGGATCGGTTTGGAGATGCTTACACGAAAATATACCAATGAATAAGGGAATAACAGGAAAAATAGGTGATCATTGAAGGGAGGGGGGAAAGGGGGGATGTAGAGGAGTGATATGAGGGATGGAGGGAAAACAAAAACAAATTTTTTTAGGCCTAGGATCTTAAAGAGTCTCCCCGCAGTCACCCAGTAAAACCTCTTAAGAGTCTCCCGGCACCTGCCGGGTTAATTATTGGAACTATAAGTTTAGGTTAGGCTAACTTACTAGACACCATCTCTTAAACTTAGGTTAGGCTAACATAGAAATACTCAATTTATGTTAGGCCAATTTAATGACATAATATCTAAATGTTGAATAGGTACAGCTAACCTAACTAGTGATACTTTAGAATGCGAGTGTTGGGCGAACCTACATATTCATTTCAGAAAGAGTTTGAAGCACTATAGCTGTTGCTTCGGGACAGTATAATAAGCAAGCCGATTCCACAAATCCTCAGGGTATTGAGCCCTCTTGGTTAAAAACGTGTGAGACATGTTAGTGTGGATATTAGAGGGTACTAAATAAATGCGTGGCACCCCTCGCGGCCGCCTGGCCGATAACACAATAATACAGCCGCCGCGCCGCTGACACACAACAACACAACCATACCTCCAACATAGCCTAGGCTATACCACAACCGCGCCGCCGTCAAACCACAATGAACCAAGATGACTTAATAAATCGAATCCGGTTCGAAGGACCATTTATTATGTGGTTATTCTTGATGTAAGTAGACTGTAGAGTTATAGCAAACCACACAATAGTATATTTACCTTGTTGCTGGAGTATAGACGACTGGTAGGGATAATGTGGAGTGGAACTAGGCAACTAGTTGGTGGCGGAGTTGTGTGATGACAAGTGGTGATCAGAAGGAAATTAGTGAATAGTTAAGGAACATAATGGGGCCTCTATACATAATTTATACTGAGGATGATAAGAGATGATCGGTGAATCGGTGAAAAGCTACGTTAAGGTTAGTACTAACATGTTAATGGACTGGAATGAGGTGAGGTGAGAGAACCAGTTGAGTTAGGTCTGGTCGGGTCGGTAGTTGGAGAGCGAGTGAGCTCCCTGTCAGAAATTGTGGGAGCCTCCCTATTCCGCACATGCACAAAGAGGTCGGGATTTATTTCCCTTCCCAGAAATTATTATCTAAGTTTATAGGAACGATATATTACTTAAATTAATATCTAATACAGAACATAATTCAATATTCTTCCCATTTATACTAAATCATAATATTATGATTTTTATTCCTACAAACTTATTACTTAACATTACACTTAAATTTAGACTTATGGAAATAAAAGTATGGACAGGTCGTCAAAATAAAGTTAAAAGGACGTTACCTGTACTGGATGGGTTAAGTATCATGGGTTAAGTATTAAGTGTTGAGAAGGTTGAGACCAGGAAGCCGCTTACACCAAGAGTGACTGCTTATTTAAAGCTGTACAGTCACTTATAAACATTGGTGCACCCCCTGTGTTTTTCTGTATGTAAGTATAACTCTCCTAAATTATTATGGGACGGAACTTGCTTTTCAATAAATAGTATATACAGTTTTGTAGTTGGTGTATAGAAATTTATATGCATACATTCGTTTCCAGATATATACTTCCATAAATAGAAATACAAATAGGTGAGGTCCACGAATGTTTATGAGTGACTGTACAATACAGCCCCTTTAGCGTCTTAACCCTTTGAGTACCAGCGACGTGTGTTATATTTTATTCTAGCTATATTTAAATTATATTATTTAGCTTAGGAAGGATCTGTGGTAGTTAAATGGTTTGGTTAAGATAGTTTGAAGCCTTATTATTGCTTGAGGTCCTTCCTAAGCTGTATATGACTGTCAAATAGTTGCAAAATATGATTTAAAAAGACGTTTCTGGTACAGTATAGGTTAAGGGTATAGTGTTTGGTGTTTGGCCTCTGTATTTATTTATTGATTTTTCTTTTTAGTTTCTTCTGTAGACTTAAAACAAGCTGTTACGACTGGGGTTTAAATATATCAGGGCTCTTATTCATTGGACTAGTAATGGCATAAATGCTACAACGGAAAGTGCTAGATCCAAACTCTGATGTATATTCCCAGTGAACAAAGAACACAAATACTCTCCGAGTTCTATATGCAATAATAGGCTATCAAACTCTCAATAAATGTGCGTCTACTCTAGGCTTAATGTTATGTGAAAACAGCCTATTACTACCTATAACCGAAGGTGCTTGGTTATGGTATGCAAAGTAAGGTGGTAAGAGAAGTTACAGCTTACGTTACTTTAATCAATAAATGTCAGGCACTCCTACATGAAAGAAAGTGCACTAAAGTCCTTCAACACTAACAAGGAATCTTCTTTAAATGTTAGATGCTATAAAGATGCTCGTATCGGAAATGGAACCCAAAAAAGGCAGGCAGCGGAACAATGCTCGTGCAGGCTATGCACACAAAAAGGCAGAATATATAATGCCGTCGGAGCCAAGAATATCCTAAACACTACAACAATAATAATAATCGCCACGACAATGCAGTATTCCTATCAACAAAAAGAGCCTAAGTCGTGTGTGTCTCAATACATCAAACTAGGCTGCGAAATGCTTGTGTAATCATAAACGGGTATGCATAAAAAGAGTAATTGGTTTAATATACTTAATGTCTACTGTGACTGATGAAGTCTAGCTAGAGTCAATGATACAAGATACTGGTGCGCATGGCATGCCGCATAGCCTAGTGCAAATCTCAAGTCTGTGCGTCAAATATTACGTTATAATGAAGGGTAGCTCTCTTGAGAAACCTTAATACCGAAGTATTAAGCGTTCTCCTGGCGTACCTCAAAGACAAACAACGAGCTTAGAACAATGCAGAATGGTGTCGGCAAAAAGCCCTCATTCATGCATGCTCTACTCTCAATGGCACACAGACTAGAATTTACTCAATCAACTCCAGTTCTCAGGTATGTCGTGCAGCTTTTAACTAAAGCCAGCACTCATAGGAAACAATACCTTATAATATCAGACTCCTAGTCTAGCATTATCTAATCCAGCAGAACACTAATAATTAAAGGAAGCAGTACTAAACAATATGAATGCCAACCAATGCTTCGTGATCAACTTATCTTAACAACTAACATACATGGGTTATATCAGACCTTAACGCACAATACAACTGGCCAGCATGAAGCTGATTTTGCAGAGTTAACCAGAGGGGATATAATGTTAATAAAAGGTGGTGAAAGATATGGAAAATGAGAGAGATAGGCAGAGGAACAGGTTCTCAGGTGCGGAGAGGGGGACAGATATCCAAGGGAAAAAGAGGGATGCGTTCTAGAAACCAGATCTGAGGGAGAGAGTGGCGAGGAACTGTATATAAACTCGCACTAGCTCGAGCCGCGTGGGAGAAAAGCGGTTACAAGTCCTCTAGCCACTAGCAAGGGAGCTAGCAGCATGGTAAGGACCTCTCTCAACCAACCCCCACGAAGCAGCCAGCCGTGACGTCATCGAGCAGGGCAAAAACACTGCGTGCCCCCCTCTCACTCTGTTCTACTCTCTCTCTCTCTCTCTCCCAGATCCCATCATTACTAGTTAATGATAAAACATATACTTTACAATTAAATATATAAAGCCTTGACATGGGTGAAAACAAAGAGCCTTTCGGGACTGCCCATGACACGAGCTTTCATATGAAATAAAGCACACTCTAATACATAAACTGTAGCCCCATCCACTGCCCTGGCGATCCTAGCGAGTCACTGTAGGACAAGCCATGCGGTTCTAACGGAGTGGTTAACGTCACACCCCCCCAAGATTTTTCTCAGAGGCCCCAAGGCTCACAAAAAATCTGATGGTTAGAACCCATGCTATATCTCCACTTCCCATCACCCAGCGGCAGTAAAATATCTGGCACAGTTCTTCAACAAAACATTTTTCAAAATTATAACCGTCCCCAACACAATAGGTTAAATTATATGTAGTTATGTTCCTCAAGAGCGAGCTTCTCTAGCCCAGCATTCTGAGAGGAGTGCAACTCAGAATTACTGCTATAACATACTGAAAAAATTCAACTATCAAAGAAAGAGTTTTTTATTTGATTTTTATGTTTTTTTAATTTGTTTATTTCGGCTGCACTATAGGGCAAGCCTAGTTTTTTCTTCTATACCAAACGCTCAACTCCTGCTTTACGACCCAATACGCTGGGCTACAGCCGCGAGCCAACAAGCACCAAGCGCAAAATACTATTTAAACTAAAGCAGGAGGCTACCCGTGTGTCAATCTACCCAGGATCATATACCCTTGAACGACCATCTGCAACCACGTTGTCACAACCGGCAATATGGCGTATGTCCAGGTTATATACCAGTAACCTTAGTGACCACCTGGTCAGCCTCATATTCCGATTGTGAAACTGGTCCAAGAACTTGAGAGGGTGATGATCTGGGTAAACTACAACGACCGGACCATAGGCTGGAACATAGACCTCGAAATGCCCCAGCGCAAACACAACCGCCAGCAGCTCCTCCTCGACAACAGAGCAGCTCCCCTGGGCCGAATTGTACTTTTCCGAGCAGAAACTAACAGGATGTTGCAGCCCATCATCGTCCTTTTCCACAAGGACGGCACCAGCCCCCACACCACTAGCCTCCGTTGCTAGTTGGAAAGGTAGGCTAAAGTCAGGGGCCCTGAGGATCGGGTGAGTGCACAACAGATGTTTTACTTCTCTAAACACCTTCTCACACTCAGGCACCCATTTGAACTTCTTATCCTTCCAGTTATCCTCCACCTGAGCTTGACTGTCCCGTTCTCCTTCTCCACCTTGACTGCTAAACGTCATCACAGGCACAGTGAGAGGCTCAGGGGGGTGCCTCCCATACGCCTTCACGAGATTAACATGACATAACTGATTGCGCTTCCGTCTGTCTGGAGTGGCTACCAAGTAATCCAGGTCTGATAGCTCCTCCACCACCCTATAAGGACCAGCGTACTTCGCGGATAAGGGGTGACCTACAAGGGACAGTAGAAACAACACCACCTGACCCACGTGAAACTCCCTGAGTTCAACCTTGAGGTCGTACCTGTCCTTCCTGAGGGCCTAAGAGCTAGTCAAATTACGGCCAGCCAACTCCAGACTGCGCAACATCCGTTCTCGACTGTTGAGGACACACTTGAGCATAGAACAAGGTTTTTCTACGTCCTCCCATACTTCTTCAACCATATGGATAGGCCCTCTGACACGGTGTCCAAAGACGAGCTCATTAGGGCTGAATCCCAAACTCTCCCCAGGTACCTCCCGCACAGCAAACAAAACACATGGCAGGCCAAGATCCCAATCCTTCCCACTCTCAAAGCAACAACAACGAAGCACAGATTTCAAGGCTGAGTGCCATCGCTCTAACACACCCTGGCTCTCCGGATGATAGGCAGATGACACAACCCCAACAATCCCATGCTGCGGCAGTGCTTGGACAAAGAGGCTAGAAGTGAAGTTGGGTCCCTGGACTGACTGAAGCCCCTGCGGGTAACCATACCGGGAAAAATACACTAGCAAGCTTCGGACCACCGTCTTCGCCGACCCATTTCTCATAGGGTACGCGTCAGGGTACCTTGTTGCTACATCTCCCGACTGTGCATCACTGTCCTCCTTCAACTCTTTCGTCTTTTTAAGCCCATCCTCTGCCCCTTCAGGAACAGTTACTGGGTCTTCTCCAGACTCGAAATGTGGTCCTAATAATGAGTCCCCGAGAAGGTCCGTTGATACTAAACTCTCAACCGCATCAACTTTCAACCCCTTCTCGGTACCCTTATTCCGCTGATCTAAAGATTGTTGACCAGAATGTGACTCCCTGGATGCAGGATCTCCGGTGACAACACACGCCATAGGCTGCACCGGACACTTCTCAACCCACTCCTGCTTCTCCCTACTCACGTCGGCCGGCTTCTCGGCAACGACCAAGGGTGGAGCCTCAGAAGTAGGTCCCGCAAAGTCGTTGCCGAGAAGGAGGCCGACGCCCCCAACAGGTAACTTCTCCACAATTCCTACATCCAGGTCTCGAGTCACACCATCAACTTCCACCTTCATTCTTACAAGCGGGTATGACCTTGTCGCATTAACTCCCTGAACCACAACCACCCGCGCCGTATTGACAGGTTTACCAGCGAAATTTCTCAACAGTGTTTGCGATGCCCCAGTGTCACGCAAAATTCTCACCTCATGTCTTCTACCCCCCCACTCCACACAACCGAGTCCCCTGTGGTCACTAAAGGCATCACGGACAGGGAATAAGCCTTCCGGATCCTTCTGCACTGGCAGTGTATTTACCTCGGAAGAAATGCCTCTAACAAACTCCGATGTCCTCTTGAACACTCCAATGCCGTGAGCAAAAGACACGGCTGCCGGAGGAGGTCGACTGGGGCACTCATTTGCCTTATGACACTCCTGGTGGCACCTAAAACACATAAATTTCGGTTTCGGCTTATACTGTGATGTAAAAGGCCCCTGACTTTTCACATACGGTGTGGTGTAAGGTTTGGATTCAGTTTTAGTTTCATGGCTCTTCTGTTTAAATGTGTCATTGTTACGGGGAGGGGGAGGATAACGGTCCTTAGCACTTACATCATACTTCTGTGAGGACCCGCAACCCCGAATCAACAACAGCCGTCGATCAGCCATTTCTGCTGCTTCGACTAGAGTTCTTGGGTTTTTCTCTTTTAAGTTCAAAGTTAGATCACCGCCCGTGCTCTTAAAGAATTGCTCCAACATCATTAACTGCTTAATTTCATCAAATGTTGTGACCTTCTCAGATCGGAGCCAGTTCCCCATAGCATCGGACAAGTCCCGGGCGTGTTCCAAAAAGGTGCTATCTCTTCCCTTAGTTACACCCCGGAACTTCAAACGGTACGTTTCTGGTTGCAGTTCGTAAGCCCTCAGGACAGCCTCCTTGAGATCCTCGTACACAATACATAACTCCAAAGGTAACGCATCGTAGGCTTTAAGACCCTTGCCTATTAATCTAGAGGATACAAGTGCTGCCCATTTATTCTCTGGCCACTGGTGTTCCTGGCACTTCTTCTCAAAGCGTGTGAAAAATTCTGTTACACCACTCTCATCAAACACCGGAACCAGTTTCAATAAGTGCGAGAGAGACTGCTCATGAACACGGTTACCAGCCCCAAGTCGCTGTCCCGTTGCCTCTACTCGCGACTTCTCTACGTCCATGTCGGCACAGTACCTAGTCGACTCTAAGTCAGCTTGGATTTTTGCTAGCTCTATGTGCTGCTGACTGATAGTTTTTCTCTCTTCTATCTTGGCTAATTCTAATTGCTGCTGAAGCTTAGCTAATTCGAGCTGAAGCAATAATTCTGGAGTTAACCCTTGAGGAGGTGAAGGTGCTACAATGTTTGAAATTACCGGTGGTCCCCCCAGGGGCAACCCACCCTGCCAGTCACCACCCAACTGCGGAAGCGTACCCTGGGTCGGCAAACTACTGGGATGGCTGGGAGTCGAGTGTAGGGGAAGCATGGCCGAAGGGCTCTGAGCACTCAACCCATCTCGCTCACCAGTCACCCTGCCCAGTACACACGTTATCAAGTTATCCCTGGTCATGCTGCTAGTAACCGCATGACCGATAGCTGTGGCCAGGCATTGAAGACCGTACCGATCCATACCCTCCAACCGCTCGGCAGTAACAGGCCATTGCAAAAATATCCTAGCATCCTCCTCGCAGTTCACCTGATTAACCATATCATCATACTGCTGTTCCTCAGTTTAGACATTACGTACTGTGTCTCCATTCTCCTCTGATCCGGTATAAGACATGATGCTCACAAAAATTTCTCCCACCTCAATATTCAGAAAAGAAGTACCCCAAACTCTTATACCTCAATATACACACAAAAATTCTCGGAAATACTCAAAGGGCTATACTATGTTGCAAAAAAAAAATATTCTTGCTGATCCCCGCAAAATATTCCCCAAAACAACAAATGTTCCCTGCTAATAAATGTAGGTTCACCAAATCCTAGGTAAGGTCGCCATTTGTTACGACTGGGGTTTAAATATATCAGGGCTCTTATTCATTGGACTAGTAATGGCATAAATGCTACAACGGAAAGCGCTAGATCCAACCTCTGATGTATATTCCCAGTGAACAAAGAACACAAATACTCTCCGAGTTCTATATGCAATAATAGGCTATCAAACTCTCAATAAATGTGCGTCTACTCTAGGCTTAATGTTATGTGAAAACAGCCTATTACTACCTATAACCGAAGGTGCTTGGTTATGGTATGCAAAGTAAGGTGGTAAGAGAAGTTACAGCTTACGTTACTTTAATCAATAAATGTCAGGCACGTCTACATGAAAGAAAGTGCACTAAAGTCCTTCAACACTAACAAGGAATCTTCTTTAAATGTTAGATGCTATAAAGATGCTCGTATCGGAAATGGAACCCAAAAAAGGCAGGCAGCGGAACAATGCTCGTGCAGGCTATGCACACAAAAAGGCAGAATATATAATGCCGTCGGAGCCAAGAATATCCTAAACACTACAACAATAATAATAATCGCCACGACAATGCAGTATTCCTATCAACAAAAAGAGCCTAAGTCGTGTGTGTCTCAATACATCAAACTAGGCTGCGAAATGCTTGTGTAATCATAAACGGGTATGCATAAAAAGAGTAATTGGTTTAATATACTTAATGTCTACTGTGACTGATAAAGTCTAGCTAGAGTCAATGATACGAGATACTGGTGCACATGGCATGCCGCATAGCCTAGTGCAAATCTCAAGTCTGTGCGTCAAATATTACGTTATAATGAAGGGTAGCTCTCTTGAGAAACCTTAATACCGAAGTATTAAGCGTTCTCCTGGCGTACCTCAAAGACAAACAACGAGCTTAGAACAGTGCAGAATGGTATAGGCAAAAAGCCCTCATTCGTGCATGCTCTACTCTCAATGGCACTCAGACTAGAATTTACTCAATCAACTCCAGTTCTCAGGTATGTCGTGCAGCTTTTAACTAAAGCCAGCACCCATCGGAAACAATACTTTATAATATCAGACTCCTAGTCTAGCATTATCTAATCCAGCAGAACACTAATAATTAAAGGAAGCAGTACTAAACAATATGAATGCCAACCAATGCTTCGTGATCAACGTATCTTAACAACTAACATACATGGGTTATATCAGACCTTAACGCACAATACAACTGGCCAGCATTAAGCTGATTTTGCAGAGTTAACCAGAGGGGATATAATGTTAATAAAAGGTGGTGAAAGATATGGAAAATGAGAGAGATAGGCAGAGGAACAGGTTCTCAGGTGCGGAGAGGGGGACAGATATCCAAGGGAAAAAGAGGGATGCGTTCTAGAAACCAGATCTGAGGGAGAGAGTGGCGAGGAACTGTATATAAACTCACACTAGCTCGAGCCGCGTGGGAGAAAAGCGGTTACAAGTCCTCTAGCCACTAGCAAGGGAGCTAGCAGCATGGTAAGGACCTCTCTCAACCAACCCCCACGAGGCAGCCAGCCGTGACGTCATCGAGCGGGGCAAAAACACTGGGCGCCCCCCTCTCACTCTGTTCTACTCTCTCTCTCTCTCCCAGATCCCATCATTACTAGTTAATGATAAAACATATACTTTACAATTAAATATATAAAGCCTTGACATGGGTGAAAACAAAGATCCTTTCTGGACTGCCCATGACACAAGCTTTCATATGAAATAAAGCACACTCTAATACATAAACTGTAGCCCCATCCACTGCCCTGGCGATCCTAGCAAGTCACTGTAGGACAAGCCATTCGGTTCTAACGGAGTGGTTAACGTCACAAAGCTTAAAAATAGCACCCCCTAGATCCCTTTTAAAGATAAATTTGTACATTTCTCGGCAAAAAAATGTCGCGGCCGAAGGCGAGTTCCTTCTAAAAGTACAACCTTGCTATCGCTCGCTAGGAAAAAATCGCCACCTAAATGGCACGAAAGGTCTTAATATTGACAAAGAAATGGGGCGAAAGGTTTCAAAATCGCCAAACTAATAGAACAAACGTCCTAAAATCGCAATATAAATTTGCAAAACATGAGGGAGAGAGGGTCTAGAAAAAGCGACTACCTCCCCTTTAAGGCAACGGTAGAAAGATAGTGCTTTGACTAAATCCTTGCTTTGCTATCTCTGTATATAACGGAAGGTAATGGTATTGCACTCCAGAATACTGGAATGAATCTCGTCCATTAAACTGTTCTTAAGGGGGCAGTGCTTGGTTTTTGGTCTACATATGTATATATTTATTTATTGTTTTAGCTTCCTCGCTAGAATTCTATCAAGCTTAGAAAAACACCCCCTAGACCCCCATTCAAGTTAAATGTGTACATTTTTCGGTAGAAAAATGTCCCGGCCGAAGGCTGGTTCCTTCTAGAATTAGAGGTTCGCTATCGTTCGCCGGTAAGAAATCGACACCTAAAGAACACGAATGGTCTTGATATTGATAAAATAATTAGGTGAAAGGTCTCAAAATCGTGAAACTAACTGAACGAACGTCTAAAAACCTCATAACTAATATGCTAAACATGAGGGAGAAGGGGGTCAAGAAAAAGTGAGTACTACCCCTTTAAGCGAGTTTAGGTGTACCGCATGCGTTAACGATTTTGCCTCTCTGGTTATAAGTTAAGATCAGCACAAAATTAAGCATACTTTCCGATATAGAAATATCACATTACATTGTTTCTCAAATATATGATTCTGTAATCAATCAATGTACCAAACTTAGGTTACTGGGTGTGACTCTTGATTCAAAACTTACTTTTGAGGCACACTTACGCTCAGTTGCCTCATCTACTGTATATCTCAGAAAGTTGGTCTACTACGTAAATGCAAACAGATTTATTCAAGTGATGCTATTGTTCGGAACTGTTTTTACTCTTTTATTTTACCCTTCTTTGAGTACTGCTCTCCTGTGTGGCTCTCTGCCGCGGATTCCAATCTGAGGCTTCTGGATCGTTCTTTCAATCAGATAAAGTTTCTGTTGCCTGACCTGGATGTTAACCTTGAACATCGTCGCCTTGTTGGGTCTTTGACTCTATTTCATAAGATATTTCTTAATGCTGATCACCCATTACATTCTAAAATTCCACCACCTTTTCGGCCTGTTCGTGTGACTAGACATTCCTTAGAGTTAAATAATCAGGCATTTGCTCATGTTCATTGTAACACGTCACAATATTCAAGATGTTTTATCCCATCAATAACAAAATTCTGGAATACTCTCCCTAATGAAGTAGTGAAGGAGGAGAGCTCTCTGGTTTTCAAGACGAGGGTTAACGCCTTTTTAGTTAGCTAGTTATATCTTCCTTGCTATTTGTGCCCCCCACTGAGACCCTTCGGGGTATATAGTCTTCCTGGCTATTTGTGCCCCCCACTGAGACCCTTCGGGGTATATAGTCTTCCTGGCTATTTGTGCCCCCCACTGAGACCCTTCGGGGTATATAGTCTTCCTGGCTATTTGTGCCCCCCACTGAGACCCTTCGGGGTATATAGTCTTCCTGGCTATTTGTGCCCCACACTGAGACCCTTCGGGGTATATAGTCTTCCTGGCTATTTGTGCCCCCCACTGAGACCCTTCGGGGTATATAGTCTTCCTGGCTATTTGTGCCCCCCACTGAGACCCTTCGGGGTATATATTCTTCCTGGCTATTTGTGCCCCCCACTGAGACCCTTCGGGGTATATAGTCTTCCTGGCTATTTGTGCCCCCACTGAGACCCTTCGGGGTATATAGTCTTCCTGGCTATTTGTGCCCCCCACTGAGACCCTTCGGGGTATATAGTCTTCCTGGCTATTTGTGCCCCCCACTGAGACCCTTCGGGGTATATAGTCTTCCTGGCTATTTGTGCCCCCCACTGAGACCCTTCGGGGTATATAGTCTTCCTGGCTATTTGTGCCCCCCACTGAGACCCTTCGGGGTATATAGTCTTCCTGGCTATTTGTGCCCCACACTGAGACCCTTCGGGGTATATAGTCTTCCTTGCTATTTGTGCCCCCCACTGAGACCCTTCGGGGTATATAGTCTTCCTTGCTATTTGTGCCCCACACTGAGACCCTTCGGTGTATATAGTCTTCCTGGCTATTTGTGCCCCCCACTGAGACCCTTCGGGGTATATAGTCTTCCTTGCTATTTGTGCCCCCCACTGAGACCCTTCGGGGTATATAGTCTTCCTGGCTATTTGTGCCCCCCACTGAGACCCTTCGGGGTATATAGTCTCCCCACGGCTCTTCGGTGGGGCTCACATGTAGTATCTGATAATAATAATAATAACAATAATAATAATAATAATAATATAGTCTAATATAATTATGCAGTATAATGAAAGGAGGTAAATTTAGAAATATAACATTTTAAGCATCGGATAACAGATTGAAGGGAAACATTTATAAAAAGGCGAATAATTGAATTGAAATATTTTGAAATGTATTGCCATTTGCCGGACGCCTTAGTCCCCTTTATGAGGGTGGCCATACACAAAAACAATCCCAAGCGGACCTGATCTTGTCCTTGAGAAGGACAACCTGTGCCAGTTTAGTCAGGGACTTGCAGGATTGACCACTCAACACTTTGAGGCCCTCTATTTAGTTTTTTAGCACTATTTCTTTCTACAGTGGTAGGTGGCTAGTTCATCTGCCAACCTGCTTAAACCTTAGGTGAGCAGTAAGGATATGTATAAAGTTTAGTCCTCTGGACGGGTTGTTGGCCAAGGCTGAGGAAGGAACTGGAGTTCTTGCAGAGAGGCTCCAGTCCTGATGTTATTCTTGACTTACAGTGTGCTGGCTTAATAATCCAATAGGGTTGCTAGCCTCTGAAGTCCTTTTCTAGCTAGGCAAGGCTGACGAAACCCATCCATTCGATTAATGAGTAGGCCTATCAGATTAAAGATTATAGTTAAATTTAGCGAACTATAAAAGTATTTATAAAAGAAAAATAGTGAAACATTAATAAGAAAGACAAATAGACATAGCAAACTGTAGATACGAAATACATAGCAAACTGTAGATACGAAATACATAGCAAACTGTAGATACGAAATACATAGCAAACTGTAGATACGAAAGACATAGCAAACTGTAGATACGAAATACATAGCAAACTGTAGATACGAAATACATAGCAAACTGTAGATACGAAAGGATGAAATATGAAACAGAAGACAAATTATAAATAGGAGATAATACAAACAGGTAATGGCAGACAGAGAAAGAATATGGAGTACAAAAGCACGAAGGGTGGTAGAATGTATAATGATAAGTAACAAACAAATATGACACATTAGTGAACACAAATAGTATTACCTTATTGAACGTCCGTAGAGCCTTGAACATATTATATATTTCTCATCTAGAGGGTATAGTCACGCTCAAACCTAGTGACCTCGTTTCAGAGACTCAACAACGGTTATTTGATTCCACTAATTGAAAAAGTCACAAAACACACAAAATGCTTTACGGGTCTATTCAAATGTTTTGTTTATGATTTGATAATTCTTTTAATATCATGTTTATTTTATTGCTAGCCCTAGAGTTAAAATGTTTGTGAAAGTAAATAATAAATTGTTTGTACACATGTATATATTCCATGTATTATATGTTTACTTATATTAATTCTATTAAATAGGATTGATTCATGGTGATGAACGAATGAGTGGCAATGACACAGTATCAGATGTATGGTTCAGTATGACAGTTTCATATAGTATTGGATTGTGTTCAATTTACCAATTATCGTTCTGGAGTCACCAGGCGACATGTATATATGAGTTCAGTATTCACCAGACCACCATATGAATAACACCAGTTATAACCTCTTGTTAATAACGGAAATTGCAACGGAAATTGTTTGACTTTCACTCTTTCAAAATCCAATACGCATTTGTTTTTGTTTTCTGGATATTACTAAACGATTTAATTCAGATTAGGAAGGGTATGTGGAAGTCAGATGGTAAATTACAACAGTCTTTACACTATCAATTCCCACAGATCTTTCCTAAACTGTATAAAATTGTCTAATGATAGCCAGAATAAACTGTCAGAACCCATGATCCTCAAGGGGTTATTACTGCTTAGGAAGGATACTTTGACAATAAACTATGTAAAATCTCTCAATTATTCATTTGACTCCCAGACTGTATATATAGTTTGCTAAGCTTGGTAAAATAATCTAATAATACCCGACTGAAGAGAAGGAATAGGTCACGGTATACTGAAGGGTTTAAGGGGGGTTGGTGTCTTTTTTTTGTCCCTTCTTCTCCCTCGTTTTTAGCCCCATTAGTGTTGTGATTTTAAGACGTTCTTTCCATTAGTTTGGTGATTCTAAGACCTTTCACCTGATTTTCATATCAATATTAGAACCTTTTGTGCCATTTAGGTATTTACTTTTTCCTGGCGAGCAATAGCGAACCTGAACATTTAGGAAGAATCGGCCTTCGGCCAGGAACAAATTATCTCGAAGAAGAGCCTAAGGGGTGTTTATTTTTAAAAAATGTATGGAGAACTAGCGAGGAAAGTAAAACGAAAAATATTTATATATATAAATACACAAAAAAAACACAGACCTGAAGCTTTTCACCAAATGTTCATAATAATTTCTCATTTTGAATGATCTTCTCGAACATCCAATGGAATAAAGTGTCACACAGCAGATCAGTAACTTTAGTATGCCTAAACTTTTTAAGTATGTCAAGATGCCCTTCTATGGGAGAGTGAGCTATGATTTTCGTAAATTACTTAATAACGTACTCCGTGAAAGTTTTCCTACAATAAATTTTAGAATTGTTTTCACTAATGAATTCAGGATAGGAACCTTCTTCAGCTTCAAAGATCGGGTGCAGGACTCCTTATGCTCAGATATTGTGTATACATTCACTTGTCCCAGTTGTCAGGCTTGGTACATTGGATTTTCGAGTAGATCATTCAAAATGAGAATATATGAGCATTTGGGGAAAAGCTTCAGGTCTGGAATGTTTTTGAAGAGTATGTTTTTTTTTTTCTGCAGTAAGGGAACACTCCCATAATGAAGATCACCCTTTTTCGGAGAGGGATTTTGAAATCATTGGCATGTTTAGAAACATGTATGAGGCTTTAATAGGCGAAACAATGCTAATAAATAAGCACAAACCAGAAATAAATCTTGTCAATAATAGTTGAAGCTTCATTATTAGGTACAATTGGGTGGCATTTTGAGTGTTCATATAGTTTGGTTTTTCATTTAATTTCGTTTAATTTTCACCATTTAGTGAGTTTATATATAGGGCTCAAATTTGTTTAGCTAATCAGTCCCTCATTGTCTTTCATAGGAGACTGGTGGTGTCATGGTGAGTTCCGATATGTTTGTGACAATTTTCCTTTATATAAATATCAACACCTATCTTTTGATTCATAGAGTAAAGTAATTTAATTGTACTTATTTGCTTGATTTTTGCTTTATGTTGCAGTTCGATGTAACAAGGATTACTAGGATTTGATATTAATTTGTATTACAAAATAATTTTAACTCCGTTGTAAAATCATTTATTTCAATATTCCCATATATTATGATTGTTTTTGCTAAGTTTTATCTTCACATGGTTGAATAATAGCGTAAATACTTTGGACGCTGTTTAGCGGTAGGTGATAATTTTAACATGTTTTAGCCATTACAGTTCAGAATAATAATATTTGAATTGAAAAATAAATAATAACTTATACATTTGATATCTAATGTGTTTTCTGTTTCTATTGTGTTGTCGTATTGAAATTAACTAATTTTGAATTTGGATTTTGTCTAGCTGTAGATTTATTTTTAACCCACTGAGTACCAGCTAATTAATAATAAAAACACGCTGTTGGACCAGCAGATTTTTTTTTTTTTTTTTTTATTTATATATAGCTTAAATAGGTGATAAATGAAAAATAACAAAACAAAAACACTCACCTCGGTCAATTGGGAGTCCTAAGGGCGGGGGGACAGCCTCAGCCATCAGGTGATGCCGGGCGGTCTTCAAACCTCCCGCCTGCCATACCACAGCGGAGCGCGGCAGCATGGCAGATGTACGATGCATCCAGTTTTCGAGTGACGGTTATTTACACCACCCGAGCATCATGTGTGCCTTCATAGTTCATATATTAGCAACATGTATCACATAATGTCATTGTAAGTGAAGTTACAGTGTGATAAGTGCATAAATTCAAGTTTTATAAGTGCCGACGAGTGGCAAGCCCCGTGCGCGTCCTGGTTACCATGGGAACTGGTGGCGATCTTGGCCCTGGAGTCACGCACATACACACAAGGCCAGGTGAACGACAGCTGATTCCCCCATACACTTTCCCTTTCATTCAATGCCTCTCTCACACACTGTTTATTGATTTTATACTTTACTGTATGTTTTATAGTCAGAATATGAGTTTTACACATTGTTTTAGGCACTTTGGACTTAGAAATATGGGTTTTGACATTGTATTTTTAGTGGGGAGACAGGGGAGGTGGTGGTGAAAGCAGGCATGGGGGTACTGGGGCCCTTGGGGAGTGGGGGAGGACCAGTGTACCACATACGCCTCGCTTGTGTACGTAGCAACATGAAACACTCTCTCGTCTCTTCTTACCCCTACGATGACCTGGCGGAATTTTGAGGAATGCCATGGGGTCTGGGTCGCCCTCCTCCTCCTCTTCCCCACTTGGTGGGGAGTCAACTATGTTATGGGGAGCAGTAGGAGAGCGATACATATCGCGAGGCGACGAGCCGACACTCATGAACTACACAGGACAACTGACGAGTCTAGCGGCCCAGTCCTCCACTTCCTTCCTCCTCCCGTGCTCTCTCTCCTGTTACGACTGAGGTTTAAATATATCAGGGTTCTTATTCATTGGACTAGTAATGGCATAAATGCTACAACTGTTACGACCGGGCACTCGGGTACACTAGGGCTCTTACACAGGACTCGAGTATGGCTCGCTGCCACAACGGAAACACACGATCCCAACCCCAGAGTACTGCCAGCCGAACAAAAAACGCCACTACCCTCCAGAGTTCTATCTGCTATAACGGGGTATACAAGAACTCGGTACTAGCGTTTCACACAACAGACTAATAACAAGACGGGAGTTATCTAGTCTGGTCAACAATCAAACAAAGAAGAAAGTACTACAACACTAAAGAATAGTGTTGGCCGAAGCCGAAGTAATCCACCCTTGAACTAAGAACTTAAGAAGTCCTCCACCCTCTACTTCGGATCGGCACTATTACGTTACGTTAAACAATAGTCCTCGAGCATCAAGCAAGGAATCTTCTGATAAGTTAGATGCTTCTCGAATACTCATAAGAAGTAAGTATCGGATTTTGAACAGCAATTTAATGAATAACTCACTGGTAATTAAAGGCTTTAAATTGACATAAGAAGAATTATAAGAATAAGCAATAGGATATGGCAAACATTAAGAAGAAGTACTCCGACAATGCACTGGCAATAGCCTACTAAGATTGTGCTCGTGGGCCACTAATCTCTGAAGTAGCTAAGCGTGCCACACATGAAATCAATAGTGCTTAAACAATACTATACATAAGGAGAAGCTTCAATACTATGCTGTATCTGCTGGTCGAGCAAAGTCTAGCTGGGATATCTAAGGTTAAGAGACAATGGCTGAGCAAGCGGCTCGTAGCCTAGCGAGGTCCTTAAGACTGTGCGGCCAAATTACGGTAATTGACGGGATGCTCTCTTGAGAGATCCAGATCACTAGTATCTGGTTCTCTCCTGGCGATCCTCTCAAAGTCAAGCAAATGAGATAGCACAGTGTTGGGTGGCACAGGCAAAAGCCCTCACTCGCAACACAGTGCTAAACTCCCACGGTACACAGTCAGAAAGACCACCTAGGCGTTCCACGTCTCCGTTGCAATTGTACTGGTTCAACCGCAACCTAGTACTCATAGGAAATCACAACTCAGAAACCCTATCCCAGTCTAGCATTGCCTAAACCAGCAGAAAACAGGAACATGAATAATCGCACACAGGGAAATGCATATACGAGTGCAACAAACATCAATCAATCCTATTCTAGTTAACCCTTCCAAAAATAGGCTATCTAACAGGCACTTATCTCGTGAGAACTCAAGCGATAATACTTTGGCTGACTAAATCTGCACCAAAGGGGTCATGGAGGTTAAACAGGGACGAGAAGAGAAGAAGATAGGCTGTTCAGAGAGTAGAGAAAGTTCACATCAGTCGGAAGAATATGGATAGTTGCAAGGGATATGAGAAGTCGCTTTGCCTGATGAGTTCTGAAGAAATGGTGGCAAGAACCTCTCTTTTTATACTCGGCCCTCTAGCGGCATATCTCAAACTACTTAAGGACCGCCCACTGGCAATCATGACGTCATATTCTCTCTCAATCTGGGATCGACAAAGAACTTCCCACGCGCTGAAAGGGAGGAAGGGAGGAGGGAGGAGGGAATTAGGCCTATCTGCCCGCGTGGCGCACTCACTGGTCCCCGTTACGTAATATCTCTCTCTCTCTCCTCTCATCATTACATATAAGTCCCACACACAATACTTATAACTAATGATATAAAATAGAACTCGTTGACTCAGATGAAAACAAAATACATATTTATAATACTTATAGTACAACGGCTCACATAAACTAAGTTAGGAAACTCTACACAGACTACAGCCAAAGTTCCTGCCCTGACGATCCTAGCGAGAGTGGGGCCTGACTGGGCGTTCTGTACAGCATGCTCATACTCGACATGCGTCACACCTCCCCCAAGATTTTACTTGCTCAACCCTGAGCTAAAATCTGATATACAGAACCCCATCAAACCCCTCACACCCAGCGACCGCATGGCACTAAAACAACGCTGAGTTTATCACTAAAACACATCTTATATAAAAAAAAAATTCACATTTCATAACTCCTCCCAACAATAGTAAAAGACATAATATCATGCTCCCAGAGCGAGCTTACAGCAGCTCAGCCGTTTGATAGTTCGTGGACTACTCAAACTTTATAGGCTATGACAAACTTATACAATTATCTTCATCAAAAAGAAAGAGTTTTTATATGATTTTTATATTTTAATATGTTTTTTTCCGGCTGCACTATAAGGGCAGCCTATTTTCTTCTATACCAAACGCTCAACAATCCTGCTTTACGACCCAATACGCTGGGCTACAACCGCGAGCCAACAAGCACCAAGCGCAAAATACTACTCAAACCAAAGCAGGAGGCTACCCGTGTGTCAATCTCTTCGGGATCATACACCTGTGATAGCCTACGACTGATCATCTACCCTCGATAAACAATCCGCAATCACATTGTCACATCCCGCAATATGCCGGATGTCCAGGTTATACTCCTGCAACATCAATGACCACCGGGTCAGTCTCATATTGCGATTGTGAAATTGATTTAGGAATCTCAAAGGGTGATGATCAGTGTAGATAACCACGACTGGGCCATAGGCTGGAACATACACCTCGAAGTGCCTGAGTGACAGCACAATCGCCAGTAATTCCTTTTCTATTGTAGAATAGTTCTTTTGTGCAGCATTGAACTTCTTAGAAAAGAAACTTACTGGGTGTTCCACACCTTCATTGTCTGTCTGTAGCAAGACGGCACCAGCCCCTACACCACTAGCATCTGTTGCCAGCTGAAAAGGCCTGTTAAAGTCTGGGGCCCTGAGTATCGGGTGAGTACACAGCAAATGCTTCACTAAATTAAAAGCCTTTTCACACTCAGGCGCCCACAAAAACTTTTTGTCTTTAGATAACAAATCTGTGAGAGGTGCCAACACCGTAGAGTAACCTTTTATAAAGCGTCTGTAGTAGCCTATCATACCCAAGAATCTCATGATCTGCTTCTTGGTGGTTGGGTGCGGAAATTTATTGATAGCCTGTACCTTGTTCTGAGGAGGGCACACCTGTCCCCTTCCCACTACAAACCCAAGGTACTGCACAGTGGCTTTTACGAAGTCACACTTTGCCAAATTTACTACCAGACTTGCTTCACTAAGTTTCCGGAACAAGGTCTCCAGGTGCTCACAATGGCTCTCAAAGTCGTCATCATAAATGATTACATCGTCCAAGTATACGGTGCAATTTGGAATGTCCTTGACAATTTCATTCATCAGGTTCTGAAACGTTGCTGGTGCATTCTTAAGTCCGTAGGGCATAACATTACACCGGTAAGTACTCCCGTCCACCACAAAACCACATACCTCTTTAGCACGCTCGGACAAAGGTACTTGCCAGTAACCTTTTACTAAATCTACTTTAGACAAAAACCGAGCATTACCAATTTTATCAACACTATCATCAACCCGAGGAAGAGGATATGGGTTAGTTGGAGTCAAACCGTTTAGCCTACGGAAATCAATACAGAAGCGTACCTTGCCATCTGGCTTAGGCTGCAGTGTTACGGGGGAAGTCCATTTAACGGTACCTTTCTCTATCAACCCTCTACCGAGCATATACTCCAACTCATCCCTCAGAGCGGGTAGTTTTATGGGGGGCACACGGTATGGGATTGACTTAAAGGGTAGATGGTGCCCCACGTCAACATCATGCATAGCCTGAGTAGTGAGGCCTGGATGTTCAGCGAATACAGTGGGGTATAAACCGAGCAACTGACGGATAGCTTCAAATTGCGGCTCAGGCAAATGGGCTATAGCCTCGTCAGCCCTTAGGCTCGAGTTCCCCGCCCACTGATCCGCTGAAACATGGTGATCCCAGCTATCCTCCTCTGAAGCTTGACTGTCCCCCTCTCCTTCTCCACCACGGCCGCAACAAGCCAACACAGGGACAGTGAGAGGCTCAGAGGGGCGCCTCACATACTCTTTTATCAGGTTCACGTGACATAACTGATTCTTCTTCCTCCTGTCTGGAGTGGCAACAAGGTAATCTAGGTCCGAAATTTTCTCCACAATTTTATAGGGTCCAGTATACTTCGCCGACAAGGGGTTACCCACCAAAGGCAACAAAATCAACACCTCCTGTCCCACAATGAACTCCCGGAGCTTCACTTTGCGATCATACCTGTCCTTCATTAAAGCTTGTGACCCTGTTAAATTCCGACCTGCCATCTCCAGACTCTTAAGCATGCGCTCACGGCTTTCAAACACATACTTCAACAAGGAACAAGGCGGCACAGTTCCTTCCCAAATTTCCCGCAGCATATTAAGGGGGCCCCTGACTCGGTGTCCAAAAATCAGCTCGTTTGGACTAAATCCCAGGCTCTCACCAGGCACTTCCCGAGCAGCAAACAGTACATACGGCAATCCAAGATCCCAATCTCTTCCGTTATCAGCACAATAACACCTGAGCATGCTTTTAAGGGTGGCATGCCACCGCTCAAGCACCCCTTGGCTCTCAGGGTGATACGCTGACGATACCACCGCCCGTATTCCATGCTGTTGCATTGTTTGCTTAAAGAGATTGGAGGTGAAATTGGACCCCTGATCAGACTGAATCTCCTCCGGGTACCCGTACCTTGAAAAGTACCACAACAAGTTACTGACTACCGTCTTAGCCATGCTGTTTTTCATGGGGTATGCATCGGGGTATCTAGTGGCAACATCCATGATGGTTAACAAAAATTTATTACCAGCCTTTGTGGGAGGGAGGGGACCAACCATGTCAACAACAATCTTACTAAAAGGTGGCCCAATTACAGGAATAGGGTGCAACGGAGCTTTAGGAATAACTTGGTTTGGTTTCCCGACCCGTTGACAAATATCACATGAGTTTATCCAGGACTGCACATGAGACTTCATCCCCGGCCACCAAAACAACTTCCCCAAAGCCGCCACCGTTTTTCTTACCCCCAAATGTCCTGCCAGCGGTGTGTCATGCGCCAAACTCAGTAGGCTATCCCTGCACTCCCGCGGCACCATCAACTGGTCCACTACCCCGGACCCCATCTTCCAGCTACGGTTAGGGTCTTGAAAACGCCGATACAGGATGCCATCTAAATAAAAAAAATCTCCCGGCTGTGCATCACCGTCCTCGTCGAGCTCCACAGCTCCATTAGCACACGTTTGGAGCTCAGGGTCCTCCAGCTGCAACCGACGTATATCTGAGGGTGCCAAGCGATCTAACTGCTCCCGGAGCAATGCATGACCCTCCCCGATACTGAGCTGCTCCCTCTGTCTCTCTCGATGTTCATAACGTTGCTGTCGTGGAGACTCGTCATGCCCAGCCTCGTCACTCTCGATGACAGGCCCAGGGGCTACTCCAGAACTAAGTAATGGTGCTAATACTGAATCACCCAGGAGAGCCGCCGAGTCAAAACTCTTAAAACCAACTCCAGCTTTAGCCTCCTCCTGTTGATCGTTCCTCTGCTGGTCTGAAGACGGAGGACTAGGCTGTGACACTTTAGCTGCCCGAGCTCGGGTGACAGCACACGCCATGGGTTGTGCCTGGCACCGCTCGACCCACTCTCGCTCTTCCCTACTCACGTCGGCCGGCCTCTCGGCAACGACTAAGGGTAGAACCTCAGAAGCGGGCATTGCAAAGTCGTTGCCGAGAAGAAGGTCGACGCCCTCCACTGGCAGTTTCTCCACAATCCCAACATCCAATTCACGTGCCACACCATCCACCTCCAACTCCAACCGCACCAGCGGGTATGACCGAGTTGCATTAATACCCTGCACCACCACCACCCGAGCCGCATTTATAGGGTAGCCAGTCAAGTTTTTCATCAAAGTCTGGGAAGCACCTGTATCACGCAAGACCTCTACTCCATGCTTGCGCCCCGCCCACATCACGCAACCCCGTCCTCTATGGTCGCAAAAAACATCCTGAGCAGGGTTCGAGCCTCCCAGGTGCTTCTGCATTGGCTGTGCCTCAGCCTCTGACGAACTGCCCCGGGCAAACTCAGAAGGCTTCAGAGACACACCAATGTTGCAGGCCAAAGACACAGCTGCTGTAGGTGGTTTGCTAGGACAGACTCTTGCAAAGTGCCCCTTTTTATGACATTGATAACACTCTAACTCCCCTTTGGGCTTCCCTTGGTACTGGGAAGGGCCCGGCCCCTTCTTAAATGGGACGGTGCTAGTCTTGTGGTCAGTCTTGGTATCATAACTCTTGTACTTGTTTGCATAAGATATATTACTAACTCGGGGGGGTGGGGCGTCACGCCCCTTGTTACCTGCCTCACTACGCTGGGCAGACCCGCACCCACGAATTAATGATAGCCGGAGGTCAGCCATCTCAGCTGCCTCCTGTAGAGTTTTTGGATTCTTTTCTTTAATAGTTAAAGTCATTTCTGCACCTGTACACTTATAAAACTGCTCGAGCAGAAACAGCTCCGTCAACTGTTCGGCCGTCTCAGCTTTCTCAGAACGTGTCCAGTTTGTAAGTGCATCTTTTAAGTCCCGGGCATGCTCAAGAAAGGTCGCCTCCCTAGTCTTTGTAACACCCCGAAACTTCAATCGATATGTTTCTGGTTGCAACTCGTATGCCCGTAGGACAGCTCTCTTCAATTCTGGGTAGTCAATGCAAGACTCTAAAGGCAGTGCATCATAAGCCTTCAGACCCTTACCCGTAAGTCTTGAGGAGACCAGAGCTGCCCACTTCTCTTCAGGCCAATTATGCTCCCTACACTTCTTCTCAAAACGATTAAAAAATTCTGTGACTTCAGTTTCACTAAATGCCGGCACCAATTTGACTAAGTGAGACAAGGACTGTTCTCTTACTTGGCCCTCCCGGCCCATCCGAATCCCTGTCGACTCTGCACGAGTCTTATCTAAGTCTATCTGAGCACAATATTTCTCGGAGTCGTATCTAAGCTCAGCCTCGTGCCTCCTAGTCTCATCCTCGTGCCTCCTAGTCTCATTCTCCTGCTTCCTAGACTCAGCCTCAATCGCATACCTCCTAGACTCAGCCTCGATTGCATACCTCCTAGACTCAGCCTCCATCTCCTGCTTCCTAGCCTCATTCTCCATCTCCTGCTTCCTAGCCTCATTCTCCATTTTAGCAAGCTCGAGTTTAAATATCATCTCAGGAGACAGGCCGGAAGAGGGAGCTGCCACTACTGAAGGAGGGGGGGCAAGAACTGGGGAACCACCATACGCACCGCCCGAGGGCACTCCAATCTTCCAATTCTCATCCCTCTGTGGGAGAGTGCTGACCTCCGGCAACTGAGTGGACGGCACTGTGGGAGTCGAGTGAGAGGGGATCTGGGGAGGAACCCCCCCAAACGCCCTCTCCTCCGAAACCCCATGTCGCCCACGCAACACCCAGGAAATCAGCTCCCCCTTGGACATCCCTCCTACATTGGATAGACCCAAAACCTTGGCTATCAGGTGCAAGCCATAAACATTCACCCCAGTCAGCCTCTCCTCCGTCACGTGGTACTGCTTACTCACAAAAAGTCTAGCATCCTCCTCACTAGTTACTAACGGCACCTCCTCACTTAGCATCTCTCGCTCCTCGTCAGTACTAGGGCCCGACATACTGAAGTTCACCAAAAAATTCTCGAGACAAAAGTGTTAAACTCCCTTATGCAAGCACTAATTACTAAATTAACTGGAGTCTCTTAAATGCTCTCCTAATTGCCTTACAAAAAAAAATATTCTTCAATATGTACGCTAAAGTACGAACAAACAAATGTTGTACAACTCTGCAAAAAATTATACTGTTCACAAAATCCTAAGCAAGGTCGCCATTTGTTACGACCGGGCACTCGGGTACACTAGGGCTCTTACACAGGACTCGAGTATGGCTCGCTGCCACAACGGAAACACACGATCCCAACCCCAGAGTACTGCCAGCCGAACAAAAAACGCCACTACCCTCCAGAGTTCTATCTGCTATAACGGGGTATACAAGAACTCGGTACTAGCGTTTCACACAACAGACTAATAGCAAGACGGGAGTTATCTAGTCTGGTCAACAATCAAACAAAGAAGAAAGTACTACAACACTAAAGAATAGTGTTGGCCGAAGCCGAAGTAATCCACCCTTGAACTAAGAACTTAAGAAGTCCTCCACCCTCTACTTCGGATCGGCACTATTACGTTACGTTAAACAATAGTCCTCGAGCATCAAGCAAGGAATCTTCTGATAAGTTAGATGCTTCTCGAATACTCATAAGAAGTAAGTATCGGATTTTGAACAGCAATTTAATGAATAACTCACTGGTAATTAAAGGCTTTAAATTGACATAAGAAGAATTATAAGAATAAGCAATAGGATATGGCAAACATTAAGAAGAAGTACTCCGACAATGCACTGGCAATAGCCTACTAAGATTGTGCTCGTGGGCCACTAATCTCTGAAGTAGCTAAGCGTGCCACACATGAAATCAATAGTGCTTAAACAATACTATACATAAGGAGAAGCTTCAATACTATGCTGTATCTGCTGGTCGAGCAAAGTCTAGCTGGGATATCTAAGGTTAAGAGACAATGGCTGAGCAAGCGGCTCGTAGCCTAGCGAGGTCCTTAAGACTGTGCGGCCAAATTACGGTAATTGACGGGATGCTCTCTTGAGAGATCCAGATCACTAGTATCTGGTTCTCTCCTGGCGATCCTCTCAAAGTCAAGCAAATGAGATAGCACAGTGTTGGGTGGCACAGGCAAAAGCCCTCACTCGCAACACAGTGCTAAACTCCCACGGTACACAGTCAGAAAGACCACCTAGGCGTTCCACGTCTCCGTTGCAATTGTACTGGTTCAACCGCAACCTAGTACTCATAGGAAATCACAACTCAGAAACCCTATCCCAGTCTAGCATTGCCTAAACCAGCAGAAAACAGGAACATGAATAATCGCACACAGGGAAATGCATATACGAGTGCAACAAACATCAATCAATCCTATTCTAGTTAACCCTTCCAAAAATAGGCTATCTAACAGGCACTTATCTCGTGAGAACTCAAGCGATAATACTTTGGCTGACTAAATCTGCACCAAAGGGGTCATGGAGGTTAAACAGGGACGAGAAGAGAAGAAGATAGGCTGTTCAGAGAGTAGAGAAAGTTCACATCAGTCGGAAGAATATGGATAGTTGCAAGGGATATGAGAAGTCGCTTTGCCTGATGAGTTCTGAAGAAATGGTGGCAAGAACCTCTCTTTTTATACTCGGCCCTCTAGCGGCATATCTCAAACTACTTAAGGACCGCCCACTGGCAATCATGACGTCATATTCTCTCTCAATCTGGGATCGACAAAGAACTTCCCACGCGCTGAAAGGGAGGAAGGGAGGAGGGAGGAGGGAGTGAGGCCTATCTGCCCGCGTGGCGCACTCACTGGTCCCCGTTACGTAATATCTCTCTCTCTCTCCTCTCATCATTACATATAAGTCCCACACACAATACTTATAACTAATGATATAAAATAGAACTCGTTGACTCAGATGAAAACAAAATACATATTTATAATACTTATAGTACAACGGCTCACATAAACTAAGTTAGGAAACTCTACACAGACTACAGCCAAAGTTCCTGCCCTGACGATCCTAGCGAGAGTGGGGCCTGACTGGGCGTTCTGTACAGCATGCTCATACTCGACATGCGTCACAGGAAGGAGGGTAGTGTGGATGGTAGTGGTTGCTATAGGTGTGTGGAAGGAGGGTAGTGCTTGTTATAGCTGTGTGGCTGTGTCGAAGGAGGGTAGTGTGGGTGGTACTGGTTGTTATAGCTGTGTGACTGTGTGGAAGGAGGGTAGTGTGGGTAGTAGTGGTTGTTATAGCTGTGTGACTGTGTGGAAGGAGGGTAGTGTGGGTGGTAGTGGCTGTTATAGCTGTGTGACTGTGTCGAAGGAGGGTAATGTGGGTGGTAGTGGTTGTTATAGCTGTGTGACTGTGTGGAAGGAGGGTAGTGTGGGTAGTAGTGGTTGTTATAGCTGTGTGACTGTGTTGAAGGAAGGTAGTGTGGGTGGTAATTGTTGTTATAGCTGTGTGGAAGGAGGATAGTGTGGGTGGTAGTGGTTGTTATAGCTGTGTGGAAGGAGGGTAGTGTGGATGGTAGTGGTTGTCATAGCTGTGTGGAAGGAGGATTGTGTGGGTGGTAGTGGTTGTTATAGCTGTGTGGAAGGAGGGTAGTGTGAGTGGTAGTGGTTGTTATAGCTATGTGAAAGGAGGGTAATGTGGGTGGTAGTGGTTGTTATAGCTGTGTGGAAGGAGGGTAGTGTGGATGGTAGTGGTTGTTATAGCTATGTGACTGTGTGGAAGGACGGTAATATGGGTGGTAGTGGTTGTTATAGCTGTGTGGAAGGAGGGTAGTGTGGGTGGTAGTGGTTGTTATAGCTGTATGTCTGTGTGGAAGGAGGGTAGTGTGGGTGATAATGGTTGTTATAGCTGTGTGACTGTGTTGAAGGAGGGTAGTGTGGGTACCAGTGGTTGTTATAGCTATGTGGAAGGAGGGTAGTGTGGATGGTAGTGGTTGTTATAGCTATGTGACTGTGTGGAAGGACGGTAATATGGGTGGTAGTGGTTGTTATAGCTGTGTGGAAGGAGGGTAGTGTGGGTGGTAGTGGTTGTTATAGCTGTATGTCTGTGTGGAAGGAGGGTAGTGTTGGTGATAATGGTTGTTATAGCTGTGTGACTGTGTTGAAGGAGGGTAGTGTGGGTACCAGTGGTTGTTATAGCTATGTGGAAGGAGGGTAGTGTGTGTGGTAATGGTTATTATAGCTCTGTGACTGTGTGGAAGGAGGGTAGTGTCTGTGCCAGTGGTTGATATAGCTGTGTGTCTGTGTGGAAGGAGGGTAGTGTGGGTGCCAGTGGTTGATATAGCTGTGTGTCTGTGTGGAAGGAGGGAAGTATGGATGGTAGTGGTTGATATAGCTGTATGTATGTGTGGAAGAAGGGTAGTGTGGGTTGTAGTGGTTGTTATAGCTGTGTGTCTGTGTGGAAGGAGGGTAATGTGGGTGGTAGTGGTTGTTATAGCTATGTGACTGTGTGCAAGGACGGTAATGTGGGTGGTAGTGGTTGTTATAGCTGTGTGGAAGGAGGGTAGTGTGGGTGGTAGTGGTTGTTATAGCTGTGTGTCTGTGTGGAAGGAGGGTAGTGTGTGTGATAATGGTTGTTATAGCTGTGTGACTGTGTGGAAGGAGGGTAGTGTGCGTGCCAGTGATTGTTATAGCTGTGTGTCTGTGTGCAAGGAGGGTAGTGTGGGTGCCAGTGGTTGATATAGCTGTGTGTCTGTGTGGAAGGAGGGTAGTATG
The DNA here is from genome assembly GCA_037953745.1 of Lithodes maja. Classification (NCBI taxonomy): domain Eukaryota; kingdom Metazoa; phylum Arthropoda; class Malacostraca; order Decapoda; family Lithodidae; genus Lithodes; species Lithodes maja. The sequence goes on along the minus strand of JBAKBP010003155.1, from coordinate 50,584 downwards.
GATGGTAGTGGTTGATATAGCTGTATGACTGAGTGTAAGGAGGGTAGTGTGGGTGGTAGTGGTTGTTATAGCTGTGTGTCTGTGTGGAATGAGGGTAGTGTGGGTGGTAGTGATTGTTATAGCTGTGTGTCTGTGTGGAAGGAGGGTAGTGTGGGTGGTAGTGGTTGTTATAGCTGTGTGACTGTGTGGAAGGGGGGTAGTGTGGGTGGTAGTGGTTGTTATAGCTGTGTGGAAGGAGGGTAGTGTGGATGGTAGTGGTTGTCATAGCTGTGTGGAAGGAGGATTGTGTGGGTGGTAGTGGTTGTTATAGCTGTGTGGAAGGAGGGTAGTGTGAGTGGTAGTGGTTGTTATAGCTATGTGAAAGGAGGGTAATGTGGGTGGTAGTGGCTGTTATAGCTGTGTGGAAGGAGGGTAGTGTGGATGGTAGTGGTTGTTATAGCTATGTGACTGTGTGGAAGGACGATAATATGGGTGGTAGTGGTTGTTATAGCTGTGTGGAAGGAGGGTAGTGTGGGTGGTAGTGGTTGTTATAGCTGTATGTCTGTGTGGAAGGAGGGTAGTGTGGGTGATAATGGTTGTTATAGCTGTGTGACTGTGTTGAAGGAGGGTAGTGTGGGTACCAGTGGTTGTTATAGCTATGTGGAAGGAGGGTAGTGTGTGTGGTAATGGTTGTTATAGCTCTGTGACTGTGTGGAAGGAGGGTAGTGTCTGTGCCAGAGGTTGATATAGCTATGTGACTGTGTGCAATGACGGTAATGTGGGTGGTAGTGGTTGTTATAGCTGTGTGGAAGGAGGGTAGTGTGGGTGGTAGTGGTTGTTATAGCTGTGTGTCTGTGTGGAAGGAGGGTAGTGTGTGTGATAATGGTTGTTATAGCTGTGTGACTGTGTGGAAGGAGGGTAGTGTGGGTGGTAGTGGTTGTTTTAGCTGTGTGACTCTGTGGAAGGAAGGTAGTGTGGATGGTAGTGGTTGTTATAGCTGTATGACTGAGTGGAAGGAGGGTAGTGTGGGTGGTAGTGGTTGTTATAGCTGTGTGTCTGTGTGGAAGTTGGGTAGTGGGGGTGGTAGTGGTTGTTATAGCTGTGTGTATGTGTGGAAGGAGGGTAGTGTGGGTGGTAGTGGTTGTTATAGCTGTGTGACTGTGTGGAAGGAGGGTAGTGTGGGTGGTAGTGGTTGTTATAGCTGGGTGTCTGTGTGGAAGGAGGGTAGTGTGGATGGTAGTTGTTGCTATTGCTGTGTGGATGGAGGGAAGTATGGGTGGTAGTGCTTGTTATAGCTGTGTGGACAGAGGGTAGTGTGGGTTGTAGTGGTTATTATAGCTGTGTGGAAGGAGGGTAGTGTGGGTGGTACTGTTTGATATAGCTGTGTGGAAGGAGGATAGTGTGGATGGTAGTGGTTGTTATAGCTGTGTGACTGTGTGGAAGGAGGGTAGTGCGGATGGTAGTGGTTGTTATAGCTGTGTGACTATGTGGAAGGAGTGTAGTGTGGATGGTAGTGGTTGTTATAGCTGTGTGGAAGGAAGGTAGTGTTGGTGGTAGTGGTTGTTATAGCTGTGTGACTGTGTGGAAGGAGGGTAGTGTGGGTGGTAGTGGTTGATATAGCTGTGTGGAAGGAGGGTAGTGTGGGTGGTAGTGGTTGTTATAGCTGTGGAGAAGGAGGGTAGTGTGGATGGTAGTGGTTGTCATAGCTGTGTGGAAGGAGGGTAGTGTGGGTGGAAGTGGTTGTTATAGCTGTGTGGAAGGAGGGTAATGTGGGTGGTAGTGGTTGTTATAGCTATGTGACTGTGTGCAAGGACGGTAATGTGGGTGGTAGTGGTTGTTATAGCTGTGTGGAAGGAGGGTAGTGTGGGTGGTAGTGGTTGTTATAGCTGTGTGTCTGTGTGGAAGGAGGGTAGTGTGTGTGATAATGGTTGTTATAGCTGTGTGACTGTGTGGAAGGAGGGTAGTGTGCGTGCCAGTGATTGTTATAGTTGTGTGGAAGGAGGGTAGTGTGGGTGGTAATGGTTTTTATAGCTGTGTGACTGTGTGGAAGGAGGGTAGTGTGGGTGCCAGTGGTGATATAGTTGTGTGTCTGTGTGCAAGGAGGGTAGTGTGGGTGCCAGTGGTTGATATAGCTGTGTGTCTGTGTGGAAGGAGGGTAGTATGGATGGTAGTGGTTGATGTAGCGGTATGACTGAGTGTAAGGAGGGTAGTGTGGGTGGTAGTGGTTGTTATAGCTGTGTGTCTGTGTGGAATGAGGGTAGTGTGGGTGGTAGTGGTTGTTATAGCTGTGTGTCTGTGTGGAAGGAGGGTAGTGTGGGTGGTAGTGGTTGTTATAGCTGTGTGACTGTGTGGAAGGAGGGTAGTGTGGGTGGTAGTGGTTGTTATAGCTGTGTGTCTGTGTGGAAGGAGGGTAGTGTGGATGGTAGTGGTTGCTATAGGTGTGTGGAAGGAGGGTAGTGTGGGTGGTAGTGCTTGTTATAGCTGTGTGGGTAGTAGTGGTTGTTATAGCTGTGTGACTGTGTGGAAGGAGGGTTGTGTGGGTGGTAGTGGTTGTTATAGCTGTGTGACTGTGTGGAAGGAGCGTAATGTGGGTGGTAGTGGTTGTTATAGCTTCGTGACTGTGTGGAAGGAGGGTAGTGTGGGTAGTAGTGGTTGTTATAGCTGTGTGTCTGTGTGGAAGGAGGGTAGTGTGGGTTGTAGTGGTTGTTATAGCTGTGTGACTGTGTGGAAGGAGGGTAGTGTGGGTGGTAGTGGTTGTTATAGCTGTGTGTCTGTGTGGAAGTTGGGTAGTGTGGGTGGTAGTGGTTGTTATAGCTGTGTGTCTGTGTGGAATGAGGGTAGAGTGGGTGGTAGTGGTTGTTATAGCTGTGTGACTGTGTGGAAGGAGGGTAGTGTGGGTGGTAGTGGTTGTTATAGCTGTGTGTCTGTGTGGAAGGAGGGTTATGTGGGTGGTAGTGGTTGTTATAGCTGTGTCACTGTGTGGAAGGAGGGGAATGTGGGTAGTAGTGGTTGTTATAGCTGTGTGACTGTGTGGAAGGAAGGTAGTGTGGGTGGTAATGGTTGTTATAGCTGTGTGACTGTGTGGAAGGAAGGTAGTGTGGATGGTAGTGGTTGTTGTAGCTGTATGACTGAGTGGAAGGAGGGTAGTGTGGGTGGTAGTGGTTGTTATAGCTGTGTGTCTGTGTGGAAGTTGGGTAGTGTGGGTGGTAGTGGTTGTCATAGCTGTGTGTCTGTGTGGAATGAGGGTAGAGTGGGTGGTAGTGGTTGTTATAGGTGTGTGACTGTGTGGAAGGAGGGTAGTGTGGGTGGTAGTGGTTGTTATAGCTGTGTGTCTGTGTGGAAGGAGGGTAGTGTGGATGGTAGTGGTTGCTATAGCTGTGTGGATGGAGGGTAGTGTGGGTGGTAGTGCTTGTTATAGCTGTGTGGATAGAGGGTAGTGTGGGTGGTAGTGGTTATTATAGCTGTGTGGAAGGAGGGTAGTGTGGGTGGTACTATTTGATATTGCTGTGTGGAAGGAGGGTAGTGTGGATGGTAGTGGTTGTTATAGCTGTGTGACTGTGTGGAAGGAGGGTAGTGCGGATGGTAGTGGTTGTTATAGCTGTGTGACTATGTGGATGGAGTGTAGTGTGGATGGTAGTGGTTGTTATAGCTGTGTGGAAGGAAGGTAGTGTTGGTGGTAGTGGTTGTTATAGCTGTGTGACTGTGTGGAAGGAGGGTAGTGTGGGTGGTAGTGGTTGATATAGCTGTGTGGAAGGAGGGTAGTGTGGGTGGTAGTGGTTGTTATAGCTGTGTGGCTGTGTGGAAGGAGGGTAGTGTGGGTGGTAGTGGTTGTTTTTGGTGTGTGTCTGTGTGGAAGGAGGGTAGTGTAGGCGGTAGTGGTTGTTTTAGCTGTGTAGAAGGAGGGTTGTGTTTTTCTTGTTTTTTCCTAAGTGAGTGAGGGAGACAAAAGGCAGAACTGCCCGTATCGATTGCCTCCCCCAGAGTTGAAAGAGTGACAGGGCCAAAATCAAGGGACGTTCGAGTCAAAACACCTGGATACACAGCGTTTGAAGCAATTTAAGTCAAAGGAAGAGGGAATGACTGATTCTTGGAGAGAGTTCCAGTGTTCAGCTGTTGAATAGAAAAAGACTGAGAGTAATGTTTCACTCTTTGGTTGGAGAGTTGAACATAATAGGGGTGGGATTGTGTTGCAAGATGGGTACCACGTACTTACGAATAGGAGGTGTTATGCACAGGGAAAGCTCTGAGGAGCATTGATTTTCCAAAATACGTCATCGGTGTATCAGAAATACTCCACCAAATAGTGTTTAGAAATTCCTGACCACGAATGTACATTTACCCACATAAGTTATGCTACTCTCTGTGATCTTATATAGGGAAATATAATGCATAATTATGATTGAATTACAAGTGGATTTCCTTATGCATTGGTTAACTCGTCTGATATTAATTGATCATTAAGAGAAACACCACCCGCAATCCATTCATACTATTTTACTTTCATACATAAAATAACAACAAGGAACAAAACTTATGTGGGCAACTGTACAGTCGCGGTCAATAATTCTGATACATGCCTCAATCTGATTAAATGAATCTCCAAAATTCAAATACCTGATAAATAATATATAAGGAGATTGAATTCAAACCGAGACAGCTTCGAAAATGTATGTATCAGAATTAATGACCTCGACTGTACATGTCCCTTTATCATATTTTTCTTAACGTTCAGATAACCTATTTCATAGACTACAGTAAATCTGGACTGGACACGAACATGAAACTTTGCAGTAAGGGACCCAAAATAGAAGAACGAATCCCCAAGTTGGAACCTCGAAATAGCGAAAATATCACATTTTCGCGGTTTCAAGGTTCGAACTTGGGGGTTCGTTCTCCGATTTTGCGTCCCTTACTGCAAAGTTCCATTTTCGTGTCCAGTCCTGGTCTACTGTAGTCTATGCCTATTTGTATCCTAATTTTTGTAATCTGAATTTATTTTTGTTTTTCATTTTCCATGTTAAAATGGACCCTCTTCTTGCAGAACTTATAAGTATCCTTTTAGATTTATAAGGTAAAGTTTGGTTATAACTTGAATAACTAAGTAGGAATTCACGTTTAAAGGGGCCTTCCCACATCAAGGAGTTTGGAGCTGAGTCGCTAGGAGTGTCGACTATGTTCTACTCCACTAGAAATAGCGCTGAGTGAGACAAATTAACCGAGTAAGACGGGGTAGAACAGTAGCTAAGGGACCTTCCCACATCAAGGAGTGTGGTACCAACTGTAACAGAGTAGTGGCTCTGTATGGACTCCTGGATATAGTCTGTCGTACCCCTAAATAGGCTGTAGCACTCCCCATGAGTCTGTTGCACTCCTGGGTGGTGCACATTTTTTCAAAAGAGGCCTTCCCACATCAAGGACTTTTCAAACGGAGTCTCTAGGAGTGTCAAGTCTGTGCTATTCTGGGAGAAATGGCACCGAATGCTTCAGAGTGGGATAAATACACCAAGTAAAACGGGGTAGGACAGACTAGGACAGAGTAACACTCTGTCCTAGTCTGTGTTTTAACAGAGTTTTTGTCAGAAGTGTGACAGAGTGCAGTCGGTTATACATGCCAAGTATATCGGAGTCATTACAGAATAAAACGGGATAGAACAGAGTAAGACAGACTAGGACAGACTAACACTCTGTGTGCCAACCGCCTCTCTGCAGACTTCCGTGTGTTTATGTTATGTAAATAGAGAGATGGCCACCAGCAGGTTATTGAGTATATTTATAAGTAGTAAAGCATAACAACTGCAAGATAACCTGTTCAAATGTTATCATAATTATGAGTGTACATAAGTTAGTTTGTTAGTGAGTTGGGCTTATAATTAGGGTTGAGTGTGAGAAGCATCTGCCTTGTGCGGGCCCATTGGCTTTCTGCAGGCTCCCATTTCCTATGTTCTTATGTAAGCCTACCTTATTAATTTTAGCCTAGCCCTTTTAAGATCCGATTACCTATTTGTTTCCTTTTCTCTGGCTATTGTGAGACGATCCTCATTAGATCAGGAAGCGATCGGCGGGAGTTTTGGCGGGAAAGACATGACAGCATTATGGAAGCGATGGGTTGTGTTTGAAAGGGATCTGCCTAGTGTGTGCCAATCGCCTCTCTGCAGACTTCCTTTTTTTATGTTATGTTAATAGAGAAAATATGGTAACCAGCAGGTTCTTGAATTTATTTATAAGTAGTAAAGCATAATAACTGCAAGATTACCAGCTCAAATTTTATTATATGCGTGTATTATATACTATTGAATCTGTGAAACCTACTAATGTGTATACCATTGATGCTATTAAGTGACATGGCGGTGGTGAGTCGAGGAGGACGTGCTTGAGACTGTTTCCACAGTCCTTACATCTGTAAACTGTGACTGTTCAGAGAGATAACTGTGGCGAGCCGCGAGCATGGGTGTGTGGGGGTAGGAGGTTCAGCATCCTGCCAGGACCTTTTCCTAATTATATTTTTGTGTTGTCTGTTGGACTCGGATTGTATTTTTTCCTACTCTTTTACCAACTGACTAAACTCTGTTACAGTAGTAAACACTCTGTCATAGTAGTCGTTAACAGTTGGTTTGAACCAGTTTACATTTTGACATTTTGGTGGAGTGATACAGAATTTAGTCTGTTTTAGTCTGTTCTAGTCTGTGACACTCCAATATTTTCCGTTGCACTCCGACACAACAGAGTATAACAGACTTGTTAGGAGTCATCAAGACTGATTAAAACTCGGACAGAGTTATTAGGGGTCGGTAGGAGTTGAAACCGACTCTATCCGACTTTTCACACTCGGTACCCAAATTTCAAACAAGTTTGAAAATGTTTGCGGGGTGCAACCGACTCATTGGAGGTGCTACAGACTCTTTAGGGGTACGACAGACTATCTCCAGGAGTCCATGGCAAGTTCATACAGAGTCACTACTCGGTAACAGTCGGCTCCACACTCCTTGATGTGGGAAGGCTCCTAAACTTGTTCGAAATTTGGGTACCGAGTGTGAAAAGTCTGATAAACTCTGTTTCAACTCCTACTGAGTCCTAATAACTCCCTTACACTCCATCATACTCTGTTACACTCCTAAATAATATTTTGCACTCCATCTGCAAAAAGCGCTACTTTTCTCTCTCACTTTCTCTCCATCCTCATTCCCCATCTCCAGTTCTTTTGTTTATTCAATTGCCTTAATAGGACAGACTAGGATGGAGTAACGCTCTGTCCTACTCCGTTTCCTAACAGAGTTCGTCAGGGGTGTGCAGTCGGTTATGTATGCCGAGTTCAACAGAGTACAACGGAGCCAATCCGAGTATATAGGAATATAATTCCGTTCACGTACAGAGTAATACGGAGTGTTGTACCAACTTCAATGACCATGCCTCAGGAGACATATACTGTATTTAGGGACATAAATGAGCGACCATACAACACAAGCCAATTTCCCCACCTAAAATTGGTTTATTAGTAAAGCTCGAATATATATATTTGTATAACTCTTTGACCATGAGAACCACAGAACATGAGAAAGTATTACCTCATGAAATACATATTGTAAATAATATCATAGTTATATTAAAAAAGATATAAAACAAGAAGACACATTAAAGAAATAGAGGAAATATGAATAAAAGAAAGAAATGGAAGGAAAGAAAGGAAAGAGATAAAAGATAAGACAGTTTAAAAAAAGGGATGTATTATATATTGCTTGTCAGGTCATTCCACTTTCTTATCGCTCACTAAAACTCGCCCTGGCTTGTAAATTATCAGAGCCAAGGAAACTTGAACCATTGAACATTTTCAGGAGGCAGTCTCCCAATAGAAGTCATTCAATCACTGCACGGAGAGGGAAATTTAATATACAAAGAAATGGAGGTATAGGGAATGAAGAAGGAGAGAAGATGAAAAATAGTAGTGTGAACCTAGGGCAGCATTATGATAAACGAATAGTACTGTATACAACAGCAGTGAATAAGAAATAAATTAAATTAGAATATGGAGGGAATATACATAATTTAATATACAAGTTTATTTTATTCATTCATAACTCGAGTGGCCAAACTAAACATGTCAAGGAAATTTAATAAACAAAAGAACGAGATGGGGAATGAGGATGAGAGAAAGTGAGAAAGAAATATAGGGCTTTTCGCAGACGGACTGTAAAGGAGTACTTTGGAGTGTAAAGTAGTATGATGGAGTGTAATGGATGGTGTTCCTCCTGTTGTACTAAAAAACTGTGCTTCCGCATTGACTCCCTACCTAGGCAAACTCTTCCGCCTCTGTCTCTCCTCTAATGTCTTCCCTTCTTGTTGGAAGTTTGCTCTCGTTCAACCTGTCCCAAAGAAGGGTGACCACTCTCAACCCTCCAACTTTTTTTTTTTTTTTTTTTTTTTTCTATATTCCAACTTACTTCCTCTCGGGCATAGGCTGAGAGCCTTAACATTCACCGCTTTACAATGAACAGTGAAGCCCGTGAGGTCTTGTTCCAGTCTAGGGAGTGAGACATGTGAAGCACATAGAGTACAACGAGCACCTGCCATCTTGCCTTCACATGAGGCACGGTGCTCACTCATGGCCCGAAACGACCCCATCTCTGAAGCCATCTCGTTCCCGTGCTTCACTGTCTCACCCTCTACACTCGGACTCTCACACTTACACACACACAACGCCACCTGTTGAGCAGATAACTCACCAGGCATTGCACCCCTATAGCATATTTTGAATATGGGAATATTCATACAGTGCTATTTAATCAGGGAACAATGAGGGTATTTTATTGACGTTTCGGTGGGCTTTGTGGTAATGCACTGATACTAGGTACAGCACAAATTCCATCCCAATAATATCTTCCCATTGATACATCAGGATTTGAACCCGGGACCTTTGGATTACCAGGCCAGTGGCAAGACCACTCCACCACACCTCCCCTATCGCCCAATTGCTCTAATTTCTTGCATCTCCAAAGTTTTTGAAACTATTCTTACTTCCAAATTTCTTGAGCATCTCTCTTCACTTATTCTACTCTCAGATCGCCAGTATGGCTTCCTCAAGGGTCGCTCTACTGCTGGTCTTCTTTCATATCTTACTAACTCTTGGTCATTCTCCTTTTGGGATTTCGGTGAGACCTTTTCTATTGCGCTACACATATCGAAGGCCTTTGATAGAGTCTGGTACAAATCTCTAATTTCTAAACTACCCTCCTTCGGTTTCTATCCCTCTATCTCTAGTTTCCTTTCTGGCCATTCCATGCTGCGGGTGTGGACGACCATCGTTTACTTCCTCAACCTATCAACTCCGATGTTCCTCAGGGTTGTGTTCTATTTTCAATTATCATTATAATATTTGTAATATTTATATATAATATTTATTTGGACCTCCAGTCATATACATTCATATGCTGATGACTCTACCTTACAATATTCAACTAGTTTTTCAAGCAATCACTCTAATATTCATGTGAGGATGCCATAGAACACGTATCTTCTGACCTGTCAACCATTTCTGATTAGGGCAGAGAAAATCTTGTTGTTTTCAATGCTTCCAAAATCCAATTTTTCCATTTATTTACCTGACAAGAACTCCCACAGTCCTTTTCTTCTGATCTCACTTGGAAAGACCATATTACCGCCCTTGCTAAAAACAGCTTCCCAGAATTTAGGTGTGTTCAACTGCCTCTGGGGGTTCTTTACCCCTGCACAGCTACTTGCTCTTTGTACAGGGGCACAGTGCATCATGTACTGAGTATTGTTCTCATGTATGGGGAGGATCCTCTTACACAACACTACTTGAAAAAGTAGAAAATAAAGACTTTCTTCTCATTAACTCTCATCCACTCACTGACTCTTTGCAATATCTCTCTCTACGCCACAATGTTGGATCGCTCACTATTATACCACTATTACAATGATCCGTGTTCCTCAAAGCTCTCTCATTGTATACTACCTCCTCTACGTAGAGTATGTAGCACTCGTCTTGCAGCACAATCCCACCCCTACTCTGTGCAACTTTCCAATCCAAGAGTAAAACAATATTCCCACTTTTTCTTCTACTCAACAGCTGAGCTTTGGAACTCTCTCCCTGAATACATCTTCCCCTCATCCTATGTCTTAAATTGTTTCAAACTCCGTGTGTTCCGACGTTTTTGCTCAAACTGGCCTTGATGTTGGCCCTGTCACTCTTTCAACTTTGAGGGAGGCACTCGTCACAGGCTATTCTGTCTTTTGTGTCCCTCATCCACATAGAAAAGAATATATAAAAAGATACTCGGACGTACTTTTCATCCCCTTATATTTAATTGTACTGCGATGTTTTCTAAAAAAAAAAAAAATAATAGTAATAATAGACCGTATGTACAGTATATACTGTATATATATATATACAGTATATGTATATACTATATATATATAATATATATGTATATCTCTCTCTCTCTCTCTCTCTCTCTCTCTCTCTATATATATATATATATATATATATATATATATATATATATATATATATATATATACCGGTATATATATATATATATATATATATATATATATATATATATATATATATATATATATATGTATATATACTTTGCTGTGAATGGTAGGTTTTTTCGGCAAACATTTGGTTGCGCAATGGGAAATCCACTCTCTACGATCATTTCTAACCTGTTTATGGAATATTTTGAGACTGTTTTACCTAAAATATGTAACTTTAGACTTCCTTGGTTTAGATAATTATGTTGACGACATTTTGTGTCTTTGGCCTACCAATCAAAATCACCATTCATTCCTTAATAAACTTAACGATCTTGTCCACTCGATTTCATTCAAAATTGAAGAAGAAGTAAACAATAAACTGCCTTTCCTTGATACCATGATTATAAATAATAATGGTCACTTAAAATTTAAAGTATATAGAAAGCCGACTCTTGTAGATTCCTATAGTCATTTTTTCTCCAACCATCATATTAAAGTAAAACTGTCATTTTTTTCATGTATGTTTCTAAGAGCATTAAGGATATGTAACCCAGAATTCATAGATAGCGAATACAAACAAATCTATAATCTAGCCAAGACACTCTGCTATCCTGAAAGTCTTGTTGATCAAAGTTTAGCCAAAGCCGAAAAAAACTTCTATAATGTAAATAATAAAGCTCCCTTTTCAAGGAAAAATATCTTAGTGTTGCCATATCACGATGAATTAACACCTCTCACAACATCTCTCAAGAATTTGAATATAAATGTAGTATTCAATTATGAAAACTCCGTCAAGTCTACTTTGATCAAAAACAGCCCTAAAAATGATGCAGGTGGTGTATATTTCATTCCGTGTAAAGGATGTAATGACATATACATAGGACAAACTGGAAAAGGATTAGAGGTGAGAGTTAAACAACACAAACAATCAGTAAGGTCAGCTCAAGAATCTAATGGTATTTTTAAACATAAACAAAGACAAAACCATCATGCAAATTGGGATGAGGCTAAGATGATCTACTGGTCAAGCTGCTATTATGAAAGACTATTTGCCGAGTCCGCCTTGATCAGAGAATGTAGAAACACTATGAACCTAAATGATGGCCTTTACAAAATAGATAACATCCTGCTAAATCTCCTCAATGAAAATGATAAAATAAAAAGACCTAGAAATAGATGTCCAGACCGTCAGATTATAGATTGAAACAGCTTGTAGTTTGACATATGACCCTTTTTGTGAGGTCTATCCTCATAGTATTAGATAGTTAGGTATCTTATTAATACTATACACATGAGGTATGATCACTATGTATTTCCTTTGTTTTTGTTTTGTTTTATAATAATTATTGTATATATGTATGTTTATGTATGTATACAGTATATGTGTGTGTGTATGTAGGTGTGTGTATATACTGTATGTGTGTTTATGTATAATTTATATACTGTTTAGTTGTGAGGGGGATATGCCAGGTGTGGGCTATTCGGCTTTCTACAGACTCCTTTTATCCTTATGTTGATCTGATCATTTTGGGAAGGTCAGTCCCCAGGGTCCATAGTATTAGTGAGTTGGCCCTATAATTCGGCCTTATAATTAGGGTTGGGTGTGGGAAGAATTTGCCTTGTGTGACCAATCGGTTTTTTGCAGACTCCCATTTCTCTTTTGTTCTTATATATGTAATTTGTATTTGTATGTATGTAATGTATGGGTGTATACAGTATGCTTGTATATGTGTATGCATATGTAATTATATGTATTTCTACAGGTATATGTATTTCTTCATATTTACATAAGTTACGATAACAGTTTGAAAGGGATCTGCAAGTTCATTGATGTGCATCAAATTGTATATATGATTAGATTGTATTGTTAGGCACATTTCAATGTATATATGTACATATATTTTGTATATAAAATAAGTGTGTTCCTCAAAATATGGCAACAGGCAGTAGGCAGGCAACACCTTTTGTATTTATATGCTAGTTAGCAACTCACAGATGATTTAGGACGGGTATTTAAGCCTCACTCTCCCCCTGTTTTCTTGTATTACCCTGAAGATGTCTTGAGAGAATAGACGAAAGCTTGGTGTTCTATTGTTTCAATTTTCCTAGCGAGTTTTACTACATAATTTGATCACACGTATTTGTGATTTTACCTCCATATATATATATATATATATATATATATATATATATATATATATATATTGGAAAGGTATCAATGTTACTGACTTGTGAGATGTTGTCTTGAAATCCAGCACAGAGATGATGCCATTCATGCGTCATGAGAGCTCCAGGTAGTTCATATGCCCAGTTGTCCAGGGACAGCACCAGGGAAGGATTTGGAAATCTATACCCTGAAAAATAGTGTACAGTATTTAAGAGGCTTTCCCACGTTAATGACTCGACCCGATTTTTGTTCATCGACTGCTTGTCGTCTGACTTTCGCAACGAATTGGAACGATTTTCTAATGATGACCGTTAAAATAAGATTGTCACCGAGCACTCGGCAACATGTTTGGCGATAATCAGCAACATCGTCGGCAACATATGCGATTGCTCGCTGATTTCGTTGGCAACAACATTGGACGGGTGCCCAACCCCGAAAGGAGTTGAAATAGGGGAGGTATCCCCCTGCTAAAGGCGGCTTTCTAGGGCCTTTCCTAGCTGATGCTGAAAGGATTGGATTCTAGTCATGTGGTGATGGGATTTTCTATCAGAGTGAGAGCTGAGAGATCTCTGTCATACCCATAGCTTACTCTGACTGTTCCTTTTACTTATATATTTTCTAGATCTCAAGTGACGGCATCTATTCCGTGGATTGGGGAGCCAAAGCGTCACAATTTTTTCCTTTGCCCCTCCACTTTCCCTTCATAATTGCTGAGGGGCACATGGCCTTGGGTGGGACTTTGGTTTCCCGGGCGTTTCCGCACCCTCCTCAGCTCCCTGCCTTGGAGTGGCTTCGGTCACCCGGGCTTTATTAGTGGTAAGCAGGGAGGGTTTTGTAGGGGCGCTCATTTATGGCCTTGGTCTTGCTCGGGACCTTGGGGCTGTTCGAACAGACAGCCTGGGGAACATCAACAGCAACAACAGTGAAACTTGAATTTCAGGCAGCCGGTACATTACGACTTCATGCGATCATTGGACTATTTCTCGGATAATCGTTGCCAACACTGTTGCTGACATGTCGGCAATGTCGCGGACAGTGAACGATGGTAATGCGAGACTCTCTAATTGTAATCAGGTAATTATGCCCCCCCCCCCCCTTATTTGCTGATAAATATACAGCATTTTCAAGGTTCACACACCATTCTCACACCAACCTTCGCACGTACTTGTCAAGTCTCATCAATGTCTATGCAGGACAGACGTGATTTAAAATTACTGCGGCTGCAATGTGATATTGCAACTCAGCAGCTGCGTTTGTTAGCTGTTTTATATGAGCAGCAAGTCAAGGAGGTGGAAATGGAGAAAAAAAGGAAGAAGCAGAAACAGCGGTTGGTGTGCAGAAGGCCATGGCTTTTATGGCGAAAAAAGTTGGGTGTGACGAGAACCTAATGAAGGAAATGTAAGCACAGGACCCTGCAATTTTTTTTGTTTTTTAATAAGAATGGAGCCAGCCCTCTTGAAAGAGATCTTTGGGAAAGTTGGACAATTGATAACCAAATAGGACACATATATGAGGAAAGCCTATCAACCTGGATTACGTTTGGCTGTCAGATACGATACCTTGCAACTGGCAACGGCTATAAGAATCTACAATATATTTTCAGGATAACACTCAACACTTTCTCCAAAATTGTGCCAGAGGTGTGTGAGGCCATTGTACAAGTGTACATGGATGAAGTGGTTAATTGTCCAATCACATCTGAAGAGTGGAAGCCAGTTGTAGACCTGTTCACCAAAAAAATGGCAATTTCAACATGCCCTAGGCGCTTTAGATGGAATTTTTTTGGCAATTAGACAACCTCCCAAAGGTGCTTCGCTCAATTACAACTACACAAACAACATAACAAAGGTTAACACTCCATTGTGTTGCATGCCCTGGTAGATGCTGACTACAAGTTTCTCTACTGTGACGTTGGTGCCGAGGGATCATCGTCAGATGGAGGTTTGTTAATTTCCTAAACACACCTCCTGTGGCAACTGTTGGAGAGGAATGACCTTGGTTTGCCAGCACCGGAACCACTTTAAAACGACAATGAATCAACACCATACTTCATTATTGGAGATACTGCCTTCTCATTGCACACCTGGTTTGTGAAACCATACCCAATGAGAGACTTGACAGACAGGAAGCGTATCTTCAATTACCGACTTTCAAGAGCCTGACGAATTGTGGAGTATGGTTTTGGTATTATGATATGAATTCTCAACTCTCTGGCTAAAGCTTTCTTGACACTCTCAAACTAAATATTCCTGCGCTGTTTATCTTTCCCCTAATTCTACTGAATATCCAAAATTTAATATCTAACTTCTAAAGTGGAACACATTCTATCCATCTCTCCTTTCGCAGAAATCTCCATCCTTGGAGATTGTAATGCTCACCAGTCACCACCGCCAATGGCTCTCCTCTCTTTCCACTGACCAACCTGGTGAACAAGCCTACTAAAAATGTAAATATTAATATTTCATTTTCTTATGTTTGCCACAGGGCTAATAGCAAAGAAATATTATTCCGTAGGCAATTATCTTATGTTCCTAGAAATACCATGATTGGTATTTAATGCGTTTTCAACATCCATATGCATATAATAAATATATGTTATGGTTCAAGTAGGTAGAAAATTAAATTAATTTACCACTACCTTAGACAGGCATTCATTTAATTGGGTAACTATCTTCAGAAGAACATTATTTCTAATAACATATAATCAACTTCCGAAAGATATACTGTATATTTATAATTTTTTTGTTTTCATGATATGTTCTTATATTTTTTAAAGAATTTCTGTCCTCATCCTCCAATATTTATATGTTTTTTGTTACTTGATAATATACAGGTTTTTTCTGTCTATAATTAATTTGTTTATCATTCGAGTATTGTGTTCATGAATTTCCAGATATATGTGTTTGGTTTATCAATCAATATAGCCTATTTCATGTATAAACACATATTAATAACCAAATTCAATATCATAGTTTATGGTGAATTTATTGCATGGATAATTTTAATATTTTATTTTCTCATGTTTGTCTTTAGTCATTATATCTTACATTTTAATAGGCTTGCATTAGTATCTTGTAATTTTTCATATACGTTTAGTATGATGAAGAAGACTTTTGTAACCAAATTCAATAGAATAGTTTATGGTGTTTTTATTGCCATTTATAATTTTACTATATTAATTTCCCATATTTGTCTTTAGTCAGTATATGTACCAATTGTTTAGTCTTCATTTTGCATTTTATAATTTTTCAAACATACATTTATGTTGATGAATATTTTGTTATATTTACTTGCATGCAATTCATTAAATAGGTTGGAAAATATATAATCGTTTGACATACATAAATACATTTGGGTGACAGGTCAGTTGAACCAGTGCCACTTCAACCAGTGCCACTTAAACAAGTGCTAACTCAACCAGTGGCCACTTCAACCAGTGTCCATTTTAACCAGTAGGTTAACGTTAGGTTAGGTTAGCTTAGGTTAAGTTAGGTTAGGTTACTGGTTTAAATGGTCACTGGTTGAAGTGGCCACTGGTTGAGTCAGCACTGGTTAAAGTGGCACTGGTTGAAGTGGCACTGGTTCAACTGACATGGAACCATACATTTGTATTTATTTCTTATTTCATGTCCGGTATGCTATGGGCACATGAGGTTGAGGCTGGGGTGTGTATGAAGGTATCCATTGTGGTTGTGGTAACTGGAGTGGCAGCTGGAGGTAGAGGAGAAGGTGTTGGAAAGCCTGGGGCCACGGTTGAGGGAGAAGCATGGGAAGTTGCCTTCTATTGCAAATCATAGCTGTAAGCTATTGTACGATAGGTATTTGATTTGTAATTATCGTACCTCATAAATGTAAAGTATGGTACGATAGCCATTTAATTTATATAATTTTCGTGTTACATATTTCCTTTTTTTGGATTTAATGGGATTCGTAAGTAGATTATTCCTAATTTATATAACCCTTTGGTGAAGGTATTAGTTAATTGGGTATTTGGTTATTGTTTTTTGTTGAAAGGAACCAACACTCAGGCGGGCATGACGTCTTGTGTTTATAAAGACGCCTACGCTCTCTCTCTCTCTCTCTCTCTCTCTCTCTCTCTCTCTCTCTCGCATTACTTATGACTAAAGCCCCTTTAACACATTCACGATGTTGGTCCCGATGTACCCCGATTTGAATATCCGGACACAACGTGGTGCAATCGCCAACGTGTGTCGGGGTCATCAGGGAGCGGCGGATTACCCATGGGGCGGGACGTGGCAAATCGTGCTTGGGCACGAAATGTTTGGGGGTGTTAAAAAAAATCACACAAGGGACTTTTGGCGTGGTACCATCAGGGTACATCGTGTTTTCTACGTTTGGACGGCGTGTTGAGCACCGGGTTTCATCGATATACACATGTTGGCATCTGGTTGCATCGGGAACATTAACGTTTTTTTTAATCCCCAAAAATCAAAAACAAATATATAATGTTTTGGTCATGCTGACTAAGCATGACTATGCTGACTATGCAGCTGACTATGCAGCTGAATCCATGCAATAGTTTTGGAGATATCGGCGTTTGAATGCAAATTATTAGCGCCGCGGCGAAATTACCCCGCGGCGAAATTACCCCGCGGCGAAATTACCCGTCCTACCCTATCTATTTATGGTGTAGATAAGCGCTTTTTTCTGGTGGGGATTATGTCGTGTAATGCTGCACACATGTACATACAGACTCACAGTCATACACACACAGCCCGTAGCCTAGTAGGTAGAGCTCTCGTCTCACACACGAGGGGTCGGGGGTTCAATCCCCGGCCGGGCGGAGACAAATTGGGCTTATCTCCTTTCATGTGTTAGCCTCAGTTCACCTAGCTGTAAATAGGTACCTGGAATAAGTGGACAACGTTGTGACGTCCCATCTGGGGTTGGCAAAAATGGTACAAGGTGAGATGGGTATCATATGGTTCACCTAAGCTGATGGCTACCTAAGCCTTCGGGCGAGACGGTACCGTCTATAGTGAGAATGGTACCATACAGATCCACCCTAAGCCTTCGTTTCCGATGTCGCCAATTGGCTAAAAATACAGACTACACACACATCCACAGCCATTCCAACGATACATATAACACCTACACATATAGGAGGCGGGAAATAACGAGCATGCTCACTCCCGCAATACAACTAGAGTAAGTACAACTAGAGTAAGTACACAAACACGCACACTCACGAACACAAAATCATGCATATACACACACTCTTATCTCCTTCGTTTCGACAGGTGCCACAGTTGCCGTAAAATCATATCTAAATATTTTTTTTTTTTTTTGTATACATTTTCTGAAATTGTTAAATCTGGAAAATATGAAGCATTTATTTGTATTTATATTAGGACGGATGGAGGCATTACCGATATATTATATGTGGCCTGCTACATTAACCCCTTCTGTACCGGCAACGTCTTTTTAACTTTAGTCAGGCTACTATTTGACGATTGTATTCAGTTTCAAAAGGGCCAACAACAATTGAATAGCTTCGAACTATCTCACTTATTCCTTTTTACTACCACAGATCCTTTTTATACTGCACAAAATCCTCTAAAGTCTAAACATAGCTACAATAAAATATGAAAGACGCCGCCGGACCAGAAGGGGTTAATGCGGCCCTACAATATTGTACGGTGTCAAACATAGCCCGCCAGAGCAAATGAGTTCGACACCCCTGGTGTAGAATGACGTGCAGGTACCATATCCGCACAAGATATGTTTATATCAATACATTTTACCTTCCACAATTAGAGAACATAATTATGATTCATCACGAAGTGTAGCCTACCTGTGGAGATTAAACGCACTTATATTATAGACTATATGAGATATACCGGTACCGGTATATCGTTTTTGTATCGTTATTTTTATTTGCATACTAAATCACAGCTATTTTTTCCGTTGAACATGATGGGGGTGTTTAGAATAATGCTATCATCAATATTGGATTTTATAGAAATAAATCTATACCAATAGTTTTTCGCTTTTATAGAATCCCAGCCGCACCAAAATATTCGCTCTCAGTTGGTTTTCACCCATAACACACAAAAAAAAAAAAAAAAAAATCAATTGTTTTATGAACGGCAAGAAGAAAGGTTATTATATAAGATTTCAACAACAACAACAATACAAATAATAATATGTGGAATTTCACCGTAGGTGAAGGTTACTGTTCAGTCCGCCTGTACTCCTCCTCCCCATTTTCACCGATAAAATGCGGGACAATGAATATTCTGTAAGCAAGTGATATATAGGATTTTTCTTTAGCTTTCTAATGGTACATACAGTATAATGGCCAATATTTTTTGTCCGTCGCCGCTGTCACCCACTGGTAATTATTTGCGCTTCACTTCATGGTCTATTTTCATATAATTTAACGTTCGATACAGTTCTTAGATATTAATTTCGTATATCGGCAATGAATACAGATTGTTATTTTCGAAGAACCAGCTATCTACGACTAAAACTTTATTTTATATATAGTTTCATACGCCTATACCTTACAAAGAAATAATTCGACCTTATCTTACCTTAAACTTGACCGTTGAACGTAATACTTTAACACCATAATGTATTGACGATATCTTCCTTACATCTTTGATTGCTAGACATCAATACAAAAGCACATTGTCTTGTCTTGTGTGCTAAAACAGCCTGGTACAACACAAACTTGACCAGTGTTTTTGTGTACAAGCACGCGGTGTGTGTAGAGTGACGTGCACGTACCATATCCGCCCCTTTAACTATGCAATTATGTCTGTCAGGCTGCCTGACGTTGTGGCGTAGTCCTCGTCGAGTCGGCCACGTATCACCATCATACACCACCGGCCCTCATCGAGCTCCCATCGTGCCCAGTCGGGTACCGGTTTTGACCGGGATTTGGACTGTTAGAGCATGTTGCCCGCGTGTTGCAAACCGTGGTACCATCACTCCCGTTGTGGCTACGACGTGTCATCTTCGAGGCTTCGTCATCAAACGCGTACTTCATGTCACTCTCTCTGCCGATGTACCAATTTGTGTACCTCGTGGCACATCGGGACCAACATCGTGAATGTGTGAAAGGGGGTGACAGGTCAGTTGAACCAGTGCCACTTCAACCAGTTGTGACCCATGTCCAGTGTGAGCAAGCTGTGCGGAACGCCTAGTCATGCCCCACTCTCGCTAGGATCGTCAGGGCGGGAACTTTGCCTGTGGTCTGTGTAGAGTTTCCTAACTTAGTTCGTGTGAGCCGTTGTACTATAAGTGTTGTGAATGGGTATTTTGTTTTCATCTGAGTCAACGAGTTCTATTTTATATCATTGGTTGTGGGTATTGTGTGTGAAGCTTGTTTGTGGTGATGGGGGGGGAAGCAGCCACCGTTGGGGGTCAGTGGGTGCACCATGCGGGGGGTGGGCCTAGCTCGCTGGCGCTCCCCCCTTTCCCCTCCCCTCAGTGCTAGGGGGGCCTTTGTCTGTCCCAGAGGAGAGAGAGAGGTTGCGTGGTGGTTGTCAGTGGGCGGTCCTTGGTGGTTCGCGTTGGGCTCACTAGGGGGCCGAGTATGAGGGGGGAAGTCTGGCCATTTTTTGGTCGGAACTCATTAGGCAGAGCGACTTCTCATTTCCCTTGCTAACTATATATATTCTTCTGACTGATGTGAACTTTCTATACTACCTTACATTCTTACCTCCTCTTTTCCCTACCCTTTTTAACTTCCATGGTCCCGTTGGTGCAGAGCTAGTCAGCCAACGCTTGAGTTCTCACGAGATACATGCCTATTAGATAGCCTATTTTGGAAGGGTTAACTTAGAATAGGATTGATTTATGTTTGTTGCACTTGTATATGCATTTCCCTGTGTGTTATTATTATTATTCCTGTTTTCTGCTAGTCTAGGTAATGCTAGACTGGGGTAAGGCTTTTCTGTGTTACGAGTTGGTGTTTGATGCAGTGGTTAAGCGATAAACCTGCATACTCGTTTCGGTTCAGTGAAGCCTAGGTTGTCTTCGCGGCTGACTGTGTTGAGTTAATAATTTACAGTGCGTGAGGGCAAGAGCCTAACCATCCTGTATTTTATTAACAGCTTGTTTTTACTTTGTCAAGGAGCCGGGAGAAAACCAGACACAAGGGATCTGGATTTCTCAAAGTGCACTTGTTAATTTTAACGTAATACTTTAAACAGTTGTGAGGACTTCGCTAGGCTACGAGCCATTTTTGCTCAGTCACTGCTACCTTTTGCCCACAGTACCCCAGCTAGACTTTACTCGATTGGTAGATACAGAATAGTATTGAAGCTTTCCTTATGTATGATATTGTTTATGCACTATTGATTTCATGTGTTGCAAGCTTGGCTACTTTAGTGATTAGTGGCCCACGAGCACAATCCGAGTAGGCTATTGCCGTTGCATTTGCGGAGTACTTCTTTTTAATGTTTGCCATTTACTATTGCATATTCTTTTAATTATTCTTATGCCAATTTAAACCTTTAATAGTATTTAATTGCCAGTGTTTATTTGCTTATTGAATTACTGTTCAAAATCCGATACGTACTTATTACGAGCATCCGAGAAGCATCTAACTTTTCCAGAAGATTCCTTGCTCGATGCTTAACCTAACAAGTGCGCATGGGGGTAATTGAAAACGTCCCCCTGTGCTGACGTATTTGAAGTGTTTCCATCACTAAAATATTCATTGTACCATTAATTGCATTAATAATTATCCATATGCGCCTATTATGGGTTGATTATAAAGGTATTAACCTGAAACAACAATAAAACGAGTGAAAACAGCGTTTGGATGGTCAAAATCGGAGATATAGCCCGCGAGTTGTATAATGTATGGGTGAGGCAAACTGCTTTCCCGCCAATTTCCCCCAAGGCCACTGAGACACAGTCGATCGATACTCTCTCTCTCTCTTTTGCACTCGCTTGCCATCAGTGATGACAACACCCTGCTTGCAACTCGCTAATGTTAGCACGAAAATATACCTCAGAATAAGGGAATAATAGGGAAAATAGGTGATAACTGAAGGAGAGGAGGAAAGTGGGGAAGGAGGGGAGGTAGAGGACTGAGATTTTGCATGGCCCAGGGGCCAACAATTTTTTTTTTTTTTTTTTTTTTTTTTTCGATGTCAAAAGTTGATTTTTTATTTTACTTACTCTCAAGAGTCTTCCCGCAGTCCGCCGGGGGAACTCTTAAGAGTCTCCCCGCAGCTCCCGGGTTAAGGACTATTAATTAACGTAACGTAATAGTGCCGATCCGAAGTAGAGGGTGGAGGACTTCTTAAGTTCTTAGTCAAGGGTGGATTACTTCGGCTTCGGCCAACACTATTCTTTGGTGTTGTTGTTTCTTACTTCATTGTTTGATTGTTGACCAGACTAGATAATTCCTGTCTCTTTATTAGTCTGTTGTTGAACACTAGTACCGAGTTCTTGTGTACCCCGTTATAGCAGATTGAACTCTGGAGGGTATTGGTGTTTTTTGTTCGGCTGGCAGTACTCAGGGGTTGGGATCGTGTGTTTCCGTTGTGGCAGCGAGCCGTACTCGAGTCCTGATTGAGAGCCCTTGTGTACCCGAGTGCCAGGTCGTAACAAATGGCGACCTTGCTTAGGATTTTGTGAACAGTATACATTTTTGCAGAGTTGTACAACATTTGTTTGTTTGTATTTTAGCGTGCATATTGAAGAATATTTTTTTTGTATGGCAATTAGTAAAGCATTTAAGAGACTCCAGTTAATTTAGTAATTAGTGCTTGCATAGGAAGTTTAACACTTTTGTCTCGAGAATTTGTTTGTGGACTTCAGTATGTCGTGCATTAGCACTGACGATGAGCGAGAGATGCCATTTGAAGGTGTGCCGTTAGTAACCAGTGAGGAGGATGCTAGAGTGTTTGTGAGTAAGCGGTACCACGTGATGGAGGAGAGGCTGACTGGGGTGGATGTTTGTGGCTTGCACCTGATAGCCAA
This sequence comes from Lithodes maja, assembly GCA_037953745.1. Classification (NCBI taxonomy): domain Eukaryota; kingdom Metazoa; phylum Arthropoda; class Malacostraca; order Decapoda; family Lithodidae; genus Lithodes; species Lithodes maja. Next base: position 27,978 of record JBAKBP010003155.1, on the reverse strand, counting down.
GGTTTTGGGCATTTCCAATGTAGTAGGGATGTCCAAGGGGGAGCTGATTTCCTGGGTGTTGCGTAGCCGACATGGGGTTTCGGAGGAGAGGGCGTTTGGGGGGGTTCCTCCCCAGATCCCCTCTCACTCGACTCCCACAGTGCCGTCCACTCAGTTACCGGAGGTTAGCACTCTCCCACAGAGGGATGAGAATTGGCAGATTGGAGTGCCCTCGGGTGGTGCACATGGTGGTTCCCCAGTTTTTGTCCCCCCTCCTTCAGTAGTGGCAGCTCCCTCTTCCTGCCTGTCTCCAGATATGGTATTTAGACTTGAGCTTGCTAAGATTGAGGCTAGCAAGCAGGAGAATGAGACTAGGAGGCATGAGATTGAGGTTAGGAGGCAAGAGGATGAGACCAGGAGGCATGAGGCTGAGCTTAGGTACGACTCAGAGAAATATTGTGCTAAATTAGATTTAGATAAGACTCTTGCAGAGTCGACAGGGACTCGGATGGGCCGTGAGGGCCAAGTAAGAGAACAGTCCTTGGCCCAATTAGTCAAATTGGTGCCGGTATTTAGTGAAACTGAAGTCACAGAATTTTTTTAATCGTTTTGAGAAGAAGTGTAGGGAGCATAATTGGCCTGAAGAGAAGTGGGCAGCTCTAGTCTCCTCAAGACTTACGGGTAAGGGTCTGAAGGCTTATGATGCACTGCCTTTAGAGTCTTGCATTGACTACCCAGAATTGAAGAGAGCTGTCCTACGGGCATACGAGTTGCAACCGGAAACATATCGATTGAAGTTTCGGGGTGTTACAAAGACTAGGGAGGCGACCTTTCTTGAACATGCCCGGGACTTAAAAGATGCACTTAAAAACTGGACACGTTCTGAGAAAGCTGAGACGGCCGAACAGTTGACTGAGCTGTTTCTGCTCGAGCAGTTTTATAAGTGTACTGGTGCAGAAATGACTTTAACTATTAAAGAAAAGAACCCAAAAACTCTACAGGAGGCAGCTGAGATGGCTGACCTCCGGCTATCACTAATTCGTGGGTGCGGGTCTGCCCAGCGTAGTGAGGCAGGTAACAAGGGGCGTGACGCCCCACCCCCCCGAGTTAGTGATATACCTTATGCAAACAAGTACAAGAGCCATGATACCAAGACTGACCACAAGACTAGCACCGTCCCATTTAAGAAGGGGCCGGGCCCTTCCCAGTACCAAGGGAAGCCCCAAGGGGAGTTGGAGTGTTATCAATGTCATAAAAAGGGGCACTTTGCAAGAGTCTGTCCAAGCAAACCACCTACAGCAGCTGTGTCTTTGGCCTGCAACATTGGTGTGTCTCCGAAGTCATCTGAGTTTGCCCGGGGCAGTTCGTCAGAGGCTGAGGCACAGCCAATGCAGAAGCACCTGGGAGGCTCGAACCCTGCTCAGGATGTTTTTTGCGACCATAGAGGGCGGGGTTGCGTGATGTGGGCGGGGCGCAAGCATGGAGTAGAGGTCTTGCCTGATACAGGTGCTTCCCAGACTCTGATGAAAAACTTGACTGGCTACCCTATAAACGCGGCTCGGGTGGTAGTGGTGCAGGGTATTAATGCAACTCGGTTATACCCGCTGGTGCGGTTGGAGTTGGAGGTGGATGGTGTGGCACGTGAATTGGATGTCGGGATTGTGGAGAAACTGCCAGTGGAGGGCGTCGGCCTTCTTCTCGGCAACGACTTTGCAATGCCCGCTTCTGAGGTTCTACCCTTAGTCGTTGCCGAGAGGCCGGCCGACGTGAGTAGGGAAGAGCAAGAGTGGGTCGAGCGGTGCCAGACACAACCCATGGCGTGTGTTGTCACCCGAGCTCGGGCAGCTAAAGTGTCACAGCCTAGTCCTCCGTCTTCAGACCAGCGGAGGAACGATCAACAGGAGGAGGCTAAAGCTTGTGTTGGTTTTAAGAGTTTTGACTCGGCGGTTCTCCTGGGTGATTCAGTATTAGCACCATTACTTAATTCTGGAGTAGCCCCTGGGCCTGTCATCGAGAGTGACGAGGCTGGGCATGACGAGTCTCCACGACAGCAACGTTATGTACATCGAGAGAGACAGAGGGAGCAGCCCAGTACCGGGGAAGGTCATGCATTGCTCCGGGGGCAGTTAGATCGCTTGGCACCCTCAGATATACGTCGGTTGCAACTAGAGGACCCTGAGCTCCAAACGTGTGCTAATGGAGCTGTAGAGCTCGACGAGGACGGCGATGCACAGCCAGGAGATTTTTTTTATTTAGAAGGCATCCTCTATAGGCGTTTTCAAGACCCTAAACGTAGTTGGCAAAAGGGGTCCGGAGTAGTGGACCAGTTGGTGGTGCCACGGGAGTGCAGGGATAGCCTACTGAGGTTGGCGCATGACACACCACTGGAAGGACATCTAGGGGTGAGAAAAACGGTGGCGGCTTTGGGGAAATTGTTTTGGTGGCCGGGGATGAAGTCTCATGTGCAGTCATGGATAAACTCATGTGATATTTGTCAACGTGTCGGGAAACCGAACCAAGTTATTCCTAAGGCTCCGTTACACCCTATTCCTGTGATTGGGCCACCCTTTAGTAAAATTATTGGTGACATGGTTGGTCCACTCCCTCCCACTAAGGCTGGAAATAAATTTTTGTTAACCATAATGGATGTTGCCACTAGATACCCCGATGCATACCCTATGAAAAATGGAATGGCTAAGACGGTAGTCAGTAACTTGTTGTGGTACTTCTCAAGGTACGGGTACCCGGAGGAGATTCAGTCTGATCAGGGATCTAATTTCACCTCCAACATGTTCAAGCAAACAATGCAACAGCATGGGATACGAGCAGTAGTATCGTCAGCGTATCACCCTGAGAGTCAAGGGGTGCTTGAGCGGTGGCATGCTACACTTAAAAGCATGCTCAGGTGTTATTGTGCTGACAACGGTATGGATTGGGATCTTGGATTGCCTTATGTGCTGTTTGCTGCTCGGGAGGTACCTGGTGAGAGCCTGGGATTTAGTCCAAACGAGCTGATTTTTGGACACTGTGTCAGGGGCCCCCTTAACATGCTGAAAGAAATTTGGGAGGGGACTGTGCAGCCTTGTCCATTATTAAAGTATGTGCTTGAAAGCCGTGAGCACATGCTTAAGAGTCTGGAGATGGCAGGTAGAAATTTGACAGAATCACAAGCTTTGATGAAGGACAGGTATGATCGCAAAGTGAGGCTCCGGAAGTTCACTGTAGGACAAGAGGTATTAATTGTGTTGCCTTTGGTTGGTAACCCCCTCTCTGCGAAGTACACTGGACCTTATAAAATTGTAGAACAAATTTCAGACTTAGATTACCTTGTTGCCACTCCAGACAGGAGGAAAAAGAACCAGTTATGTCACGTGAACCTTATTAAAGAGTATGTGAGGCGCCCCTCTGAGCCTCTCACTGTCCCTGTGTTGGCTTGTTGCGGCCGTGGTGGAAAAGGAGAGGGGGACAGTCAAGCTTCAGAGGAGGATAGCTGGGATCAACATCTTTCAGCGGATCAGTGGGCGGGGAACTCGAGCCTAAGGGCTGACGAGGCTATAGCTCATTTGCCTGAGCCGCAGTTTGATGCTATCCGTCAGTTGTTCGGTTCATACCCCACTGTATTTGCTGAACACCCAGGCCTCACTACTCAGGCTATGCATGATGTTGACGTGGGGGACCATCTACCCTTTAAGTCAATCCCGTACCGTGTGCCCCCCATAAAACTACCAGCTCTGAGGGATGAGTTGGAGTATATGCTCGGTAGAGGGTTGATAGAGAAAGGCACAGTTAAGTGGACTTCCCCCGTAACACTGCAGCCTAAGCCAGATGGCAAGGTACGCTTTTGTATTGATTTCCGTAGGTTAAACGGTTTGACTCCAACTAACCCATATCCTCTTCCTCGGGTTGATGATAGTGTTGACAAAATTGGTAATGCTCGTTTTTTGTCTAAAGTAGATTTAGTAAAAGGTTACTGGCAAGTACCTTTGCGAGCGTGCTAAAGAGGTATGTGGTTTTGTTGTGGACGGGAGTACCTACCGGTGCAATGTTATGCCTTACGGACTTAAGAATGCACCAGCAACGTTTCAGAACCTGATGAATGAAATTGTAAAGGACATTCCAAATTGCACCGTATATTTGGACGATGTAATCATTTATGATGACGACTTTGAGAGCCATTGTGAGCACCTTGAGACCTTGTTCCGGAAACTTAGTGAAGCAGGTCTGGTAGTAAATTTGGCAAAGTGTGACTTCGTAAAAGCCACTGTGCAGTACCTTGGGTTTGTAGTGGGAAGGGGACAGGTGTGCCCTCCTCAGAACAAGGTACAGGCTATCAATAAATTTCCGCACCCAACAACCAAGAAGCAGATTATGAGATTCTTGGGTATGATAGGCTACTACAGACGCTTCATAAAAGGTTACTCAACGGTGTTGGCACCTCTCACAGATTTGTTATCTAAAGACAAAAAGTTTTTGTGGGCACCTGAGTGTGAAAAGGCTTTCACTTTGGTGAAACATTTGCTATGTACTCACCCGATACTCAGGGCCCCGGACTATAACAGGCCTTTTCAGCTGGCAACAGATGCCAGTGGTGTAGGGGCTGGTGCCATCTTGCTACAGACAGACAATGAAGGTGTGGAACACCCAGTAAGTTTCTTTTCTAAGAAGTTCAATGCTGCACAAAAGAACTATTCTACAATAGAAAAGGAATTACTGGCGATTGTGCTGTCGCTCAGGCACTTCGAGGTGTATATTCCAGCCTATGGCCCAGTCGTGGTTATCTACACTGATCATCACCCTTTGAGATTCCTGAATCAATTTCACAATCGCAATATGAGACTGACCAGGTGGTCTTTGATGTTGCAGGAGTATAACCTGGACATCCGTCATATTGCTGGATGTGACAATGTGATCACGGATTGTTTATCAAGGGTGGATGATCAGTCGTAGGCTATCACAGGTGTGTGGGTTTGAGTGAAGGAAAATAGGCTGCCCTTATAGTGCAGCCGGGAAAAAACATATTAAAATATAAAAATCATATAAAAACTCTTTCTTTTGATATAGGTAATCGTATAAGTTTGTCATAGCCTATAGAGATTGAGTAGTCCACGAACTATCAAACGGCTGAGCTGCTGTAAGCTCGATCTGGGAGCATGATATTGTGTCTTTTTGCTATTGTTGGGAGGAGTTATAAAATGTGATTTTGTTTTGTTTTAATAAGATGTGTTTTGGTGATAAACTCAGCTTTGTTTTAGTGCCATGCGGTCGCTGGGTGTGAGGGGCTTGATGGGGTTCTGTGTTTGTCAGATTTTAGCTCAGGGTTGAGCAAGTAAAATCTTGGGGGAGGTGTGACGCATGTCCAGTGTGAGCATGCTGTGCGGAACGCCTAGTCATGCCCCACTCTCACTAGGATCGTCAGGGCGGGAACTTTGGCTGTGGTCTGTGTAGAGTTTCCTAACTTAGTTTGTGTGAGCCGTTGTACTATAAGTGTTGTGAATGGGTATTTTGTTTTCATCTGAGTCAACGAGTTCTATTTTATATCATTGGTTGTGGGTATTGTGTGTGAAGCTTCTTTGTGGTGATGGGGGGGGGAAGCAGCCACCGTTGGGGGTCAGTGGGTGCACCATGCGGGGGGTGGGCCTAGCTCGCTGGCGCTCCCCCCTTCCCCCTCCCCTCAGTGCTAGGGGGGCCTTTGTCTGTCCCAGAGGAGAGAGAGAGGTTGCGTGGTGGTTGTCAGTGGGCGGTCCTTGGTGGTTCGTGTTGGGCTCACTAGGGGGCCGAGTATGAGGGGGGAAGTCTGGCCATTTTTTGGTCGGAACTCATTAGGCAGAGCGACTTCTCATTTCCCTTGCTAACTATATATATTCTTCTGACTGATGTGAACTTTCTCTACTACCTTACATTCTTATCTCCTCTTTACCCTACCCTTTTTAACTTCCATGGTCCCGTTGGTGCAGAGCTAGTCAGCCAACGTATTATCGCTTGAGTTCTCACGAGATACATGCCTATTAGATAGCCTATTTTGGAAGGGTTAACTTAGAATAGGATTGATTTATGTTTGTTGCACTTGTATATGCATTTCCCTGTGTGTTATTATTATTATTCCTGTTTTCTGCTAGTCTAGGTAATGCTAGACTGGGGTAAGGCTTTTCTGTGTTACGAGTTGGTGTTTGATGCAGTGGTTAAACGATAAACCTGCATACTCGTTTCGGTTCAGTGAAGCCTAGGTTGTCTTCGCGGCTGACTGTGTTGAGTTAATAATTTACAGTGCGTGAGGGCAAGAGCCTAACCACCCTGTATTTTATTAACAGCTTGTTTTTACTTTGTCAAGGAGCCGGGAGAAAACCAGATACAAGGGATCTGGATTTCTCAAAGTGCACTTGTTAATTTTAACGTAATATTTAAACAGTTGTGAGGACTTCGCTAGGCTACGAGCCGTTTTTGCTCAGTCACTGCTACCTTTTGCCCACAGTACCCCAGCTAGACTTTACTCGATTAGTAGATACAGAATAGTATTGAAGCTTTCCTTATGTATGATATTGTTTATGCACTATTGATTTCATGTGTTGCAAGCTTGGCTACTTTAGTGATTAGTGGCCCACGAGCACAATCCGAGTAGGCTATTGCCATTGCATTTGCGGAGTACTTCTTTTTATTGTTTGCCATTTACTATTGCATATTCTTTTAATTATTCTTATGCCAATTTAAACCTTTAATAGTATTTAATTGCCAGTGTTTTTTTGCTTATTGAATTACTGTTCAAAATCCGATACGTACTTCTTACGAGCATCCGAGAAGCATCTAACTTTTCCAGAAGATTCCTTGCTCGATGCTTAAGGACTATTAATTAACGTAACGTAATAGTGCCGATCCGAAGTAGAGGGTGGAGGACTTCTTAAGTTCTTAGTCAAGGGTGGATTACTTCGGCTTCGGCCAACACTATTCTTTTGTGTTGTTGTTTCTTACTTCATTGTTTGATTGTTGACCAGACTAGATAATTCCTGTCTCTTTATTAGTCTGTTGTTGAACACTAGTACCGAGTTCTTGTATACCCCGTTATAGCAGATTGAACTCTGGAGGGTATTGGTGTTTTTTGTTCGGCTGGCAGTACTCAGGGGTTGGGATCGTGTGTTTCCGTTGTGGCAGCGAGCCGTACTCGAGTCCTGATTGAGAGCCCTTGTGTACCCGAGTGCCAGGTCGTAACACAGTGCTAACTCAACCAGTGGCCACTTCAACCAGTGACCATTTCAACCAGTGACCATTTTAACCAGTAGGTTAGGTTAGGTTAGGTTAGGTTAGATTAGGTTAGGTTAGGTTAGGTTAGTTAGGTTAGGTTAGGTTAGGTTAGATTAGGTTAGGTTAGGTTAGGTTAGGTTACTGGTTAAAATGGTCACTGGTTCAAATGGTCACTGGTTGAAGTGGCCACTGGTTGAGTTAGCACTGGTTAAAGTGGCACTGGTTGAAGTGGCACTGGTTCAACTGACATGGAACCGTGAAAGGAGATTTAGATTCCGTTCAGACAACCCCTTATGTTTTGTGCCTCCTCATATCCGACCCCCCAATTCCCCTGGACCAGCTCACAACACCCAAGACCACATGATATGTATCCTTTGACCTCCTTATAGTTTTCTCAAGGCCTTAGAACTGTATATGTAGGTGATTAGGATGATTTATTAAGGGGTTGTATTGTCCGAGGTAATTTTTATAGAACTTCCCTAGTTACTCCCTAACCCAGTGGTTCTTAAAGTTTTTCAGCCCCAATACCCCAAAGTTCAACTCCTAAGTCAATCTGATACCCCCTCTCCAATATTAGCCTACTACTCCCGACTTTTATAGTCATAGTCACCATTCAGTGCATGAAATTATTAATTAAATATTCTCCAGGATGCCTTTTTGGATACCCCCAACAACCGGTGGCACTACTTTAAGAACACCTGCCCGGGCCTAGCCTAACGTTGTATTACCCATAATTTATTGCTTTTAACATGAATTGCTAACTTCCTTTTTGTGATAAAAATTGGTCCTTCGAACCGGATAGATACGAATTTGGAGTTTTTGGTGTATTGTTTTTGTTTTTGTTTGGCTTACAACTAGGCTACATGTTGTGTGGTGCTTCGAACGAGGCTAGTAGAGGATGGTGGTGTGGGTTGGAGGGGGAGGGGGGGGGGGAGGAGGGGCTAGGATTTTAGTCCTCCCATGCTGGGTACCCCATTCCTTTACGTAAGGTGGATCTTCGGTCACTCTTATTTAACCCATTTAACCGATTGGCTGCTGGGGACGTTCTGGCACGCCATGGCAATTAACAGGCTCTTAAAGCCTGTAGAAACGAGTGTTAGTGATTGGGAGCGTGGTAAGTTCCCCTCCGCTCTCCATCACAGCAGCCGGGTCACTGAGACTCTCACCCCATATCTCGAGAGACAATGCAGCGCTGCCAAAGGCAAATGTAGCGCGACATTGCTCATAATTAGCGAATATTTGCTGATGATTATGGTAGCGCTGTGGTAACCCCGCACGCTACAAAGCTTGATCTGGTGTCATTTTTATTTTCTTCTAGTTTTTGGCTGAATATATTTACCTTCATTCAGACACTTGCTTAATAATTCAGGAGTGCCTGACTTAGCCCTAATATAGTGGAAATATGTGGAAATATCCCCGCATCGTAAACGTTAAGACCTGAGCCAGAAATATATGACCCATGTTTCGTAATAAGGTGCATAGGGGGGGGGGGGGCGGCAAGGTAGCCACAGTGAGGAAGAGCCGCATATGGGGTGAGCTCCTAGATTATACCCCGGATTTCACGTTCTTGGTATTGGGTGGCAATGACCTGAAGACGGGTCTAGACTTGAACCAGCTGGCGCGAGATATGAAGGTTTATGACGGGGTTCATCTGAATGTGCTTGACGAATGGAGGTGGTTTAAGTTGATTGGAAGGGCCAGGGAGTATTTTTAAGATCAAGAGGATAGGGAAGATTTGCAGACGAGCCTAAAGCACAAGAGAGAAGGATGACCAAAGGAGCTGCCACCGCTGACTAAAAGACAACGCAGGATTAACTGTGCGAGGGGTGCGGGGAAAACTAGTTCAAATTAACGGTCGATCATATGAGCCACTTCTTGATTTGCCTGTTGTAAATACTTGCAAATAGGGATAAATTTCTCATAATATTTTTGTTTATTTCAGATTATTATTATACTGCTCCTTGTACCATACTCTACTAACCTCTAGTCAATGTTTAATATTGAAATTTGAAAATGAGCTGTTAACTAAATATTTTTCTTGTTGAACAGAATCTATTTACAGTGTCGTGATCATGTTTGAAACAGAGATTAAGACAAGAATGAGGGGGTGATTAACACCTTACGAGAGGCCGCGTCAGTTTTTTTCCACTACGCGCCAAGCGTTTTGTTTTTACCATAATGTGACGCATGTCGAGTATGAGCATGCTGTACAGAACGCCCAGTCATGCCCCACTCTCGCTAGGATCGTCAGGGCAGGAACTTTGGCTGTAGTCTGTGTAGAGTTTCCTAACTTAGTTTATGTGAGCCGTTGTACTATAAGTATTATAAATATGTATCTTGTTTTCATCTGAGTCAACGAGTTCTATTTTATATCATTAGTTATAAGTGTTGTGTGTGGGACTTATTTGTAATGATGAAAGGAGAGAGAGAGATTACGTAACGAGGGCCAGCGAGTGCGCCATGAGGCAGGTAGGCCTAACTCCCCTCCTTCCTCCTCCCTCCTCCCTCTCAGTGCGTGGGAAATCCTTTGTCGATCCCAGATTGAGAGAGAATATTACGTAACGATTGCTAGTGGGCGGTCCTTAGTAGTTGGCGATATGCTCACTAGAGGGCCGAGTATAAAAAGGGAGGTCTCGCCGCATTTTCCTCAGAACTCATTAGGCAGAGCGACTTCTCATATCCCTTGCAACTATATATATTCTTCCGACTGATGTGAACTTTCCCTACTCTCTGTACCGCCTACCTTCTTCTTTTCCCGAACCCTTTTTAACCTCAATGACCCCTTTGGTGCAGATTTAGTCAGCCAAAGTATTGTCGCTTGAGTTCTCACGAGATATATGCCTATTAGATAGCCTATTTTGGAAGGGATAACTAGAATAGGATTGATTAATGTTTGTTGCACTCGTATATGCATTTCCCTGTGTATGATTATTCATGTTCCTGTTTTCTGCTGATCTAGGTGATGCTAGACTGGGATAAGGCTACTAGAGTTGTGATTCCCGATGTGTATTAGGTTTTGTTGAACCTGTACAATCGCAACGGAGACTTGGAAAGCCTAGGTGGTCTTTCTGACTGTGTACCTTGTGAGTTTAGCACTGTGTTGCGAGTGAGGGCTTTTGCCTCTGCCACCCAGCACTGTGCTAACTCGTTTGCTTGACTTTGAGAGCATCGCCAGGAGAGAACCAGATACTAGTGATCTGGATCTCTCAAGAGAGCATCCCGTCAATTACCGTAATTTGGCCGCACAGTCTTAAGGACCTCGCTAGGCTACGAGCCGCTTGCTCAGCCATTGTTTCCTAGCCTACTACATCCCAGCTAGACTTTGCTCGGTCAGCAGATACAGCATAGTATTGAAGCTTTCCTTATGTATGTTATTGTTTATGCACTATTGATTTCATGTGTGGCACGCATAGCTACTTTAGAGATTAGTGGCCCCCCGAGCACAATCCTAGTAGGCTATTGCCAGTGCATTGTCGGAGTACTTCTTTTATATGTTTGCCATTTACTACTGTCTATTCTTATAATTCTTCTTATGTCAATTTAAAGCCTTTAATATTACTTAATTGCCAGTGTGTTGCTTATTGAATTGCTGTTCAAAATCCGATACTTACTTCTTACGAGTATCCGAGAAGCATCTAACTTTATCAGAAGATTCCTTGCTCGATGCTCGAGGACTATTGTTTAACGTAACGTAATAGTGCCAATCCGAAGTAGAGGGTGGAGGACTTCTTAAGTTCTTAGTCAAGGGTGGATTACTTCGGCTTCGGCCAACACTATTCTTTGGTGTTGTTGTATTTACTTCTTTGTTTGATTGTTGACCAGACTAGATAACTCCCGTCTCTTTATTAGTCTGTTGTGAAACGCTAGTACCGAGTTCTTGTATACCCCGTTATAGCAGATAGAACTCTGGAGGGTATTGGTGTTTTTTGTTCGGCTGGCAGTACTCTGGGGTTGGGATCGTGTGTTTCCGTTGTGGCAGCGAGCCATACTCGAGTCCTGTTTGAGAGCCCTAGTGTACCCGAGTGCCCGGTCGTAACAAATGGCGACCTTGCTTAGGATTTTGTGAACAGTATAAATTTTTGCAGAGTTGTACAACATTTGTTTGTTTGTACTTTAGCGTGCATATTGAAGAATATTTTTTTTTGTATGGCAATTAGTAGAGCATTTAAGAGACTCCAGTTAATTTAGTAATTAGTGCGTGCATAAGGAAGTTTAACACTTTTGTCTCGAGAATTTTTTTGTGGACTTCAGTATGTCGTGCCCTAGCACTGACGAGGAGCGAGAGATGCCATTTGAAGAGGTGCCGTTAGTAATCAGTGAGGAGGATGCTAGAGTTTTTGTGAGTAAGCGGTACCACGTGACGGAGGAGAGGCTGACTGGGGTGGATATTTATGGCTTGCACCTGATAGCCAAGGTTTTGGGCCTATCCAATGTAATAGGGATGTCCAAGAGGGAGCTGATTTCCTGGGTGTTGCGTGGGCGACATGGGGTTTCGGAGGAGAGGGCGTTTGGGGGGGTTCCTCCCCAGATCCCCTCTCACTCGACTCCCACAGTGCCGTCCACTCAGTTGCCGGAGGTTAGCACTCTCCCACAGAGGGATGAGAATTGGCAGATTGGAGTGCCCTCGGGTGGTGCACATGGTGGTTCCCCAGTTTTTGCCCCCCCTCCTTCAGTAGTGGCAGCTCCCTCTTCCTGCCTGTCTCCAGATATGGTATTTAGACTTGAGCTTGCTAAGATTGAGGCTGAGTCTAGGAAGCAGGAGAATGAGACCAGGAGGCAGGAGGATGAGACGAGGAGGCATGAGATTGAGGTTAGGAGGCACGAGGCTGAGCTTAGGTACGACTCAGAGAAATATTGTGCTCAAATAGATTTAGATAAGACTCGTGCAGAGTCGACAGGGACTCGGATGGGCCGTGAGGGCCAAGTAAGAGAACAGTCCTTGTCCCACTTAGTCAAATTGGTGCCGGCATTTAGTGAAACTGAAGTCACAGAATTTTTGAATCGTTTTGAGAAGAAGTGTAGGGAGCATAATTGGCCTGAAGAGAAGTGGGCAGCTCTAGTCTCCTCAAGACTTACGGGTAAGGGTCTGAAGGCTTATGATGCACTGCCTTTAGAGTCTTGCATTGACTACCCAGAATTGAAGAGAGCTGTCCTAAGGGCATACGAGTTGCAACCAGAAACATATCGATTGAAGTTTCGGGGTGTTACGAAGACTAGGGAGGCGACCTTTCTTGAACATGCCCGGGACTTAAAAGATGCACTTACAAACTGGACACGTTCTGAGAAAGCTGAGACGGCCGAACAGTTGACTGAGCTGTTTCTGCTCGAGCAGTTTTATAAGTGTACTGGTGCAGAAATGACTTTAACTATTAAAGAAAAGAACCCAAAAACTCTACAGGAGGCAGCTGAGATGGCTGACCTCCGGCTATCGCTAATTCGTGGGTGCGGGTCTGCCCAGCGTAGTGAGGCAGGTAACAAGGGGCGTGACGCCCCACCCCCCCGAGTTGGTAATATATCTTATGCAAACAAGTACAAGAGTTATGATACCAAGACTGACCACAAGACTAGCACCGTCCCATTTAAGAAGGGGCCGGGCCCTTCCCAGTACCAAGGGAAGCCCAAAGGGGAGTTGGAGTGTTATCAATGTCATAAAAAGGGGCACTTTGCAAGAGTCTGTCCTAGCAAACCACCTACAGCAGCTGTGTCTTTGGCCTGCAACATTGGTGTGTCTCTGAAGGCTTCTGAGTTTGCCCGGGGCAGTTCGTCAGAGGCTGAGGCACAGCCAATGCAGAAGCACCTGGAAGGCTCGAACCCTGCTCAGGATGTTTTTTGCGACCATAGAGGGCGGGGTTGCGTGATGTGGGCGGGGCGCAAGCATGGAGTAGAGGTCTTGCGTGATACCGGTGCTTCCCAGACTTTGATGAAAAACTTGACTGGCTACCCTATAAACGCGGCTCGGGTGGTAGTGGTGCAGGGTATTAATGCAACTCGGTCATACCCGCTGGTGCGGTTGGAGTTGGAGGTGGATGGTGTGGCACGTGAATTGGATGTCGGGATTGTGGAGAAACTGCCAGTGGAGGGCGTCGACCTTCTTCTCGGCAACGACTTTGCAAGGCCCGCTTCTGAGGTTCTACCCTTAGTCGTTGCCGAGAGGCCGGCCGACGTGAGTAGGGAAGAGCGAGAGTGGGTCGAGCGGTGCCAGGCACAACCCATGGCGTGTGCTGTCACCCGAGCTCGGGCAGCTAAAGTGTCACAGCTTAGTCCTCCGTCTTCAGACCAGCGGAGGAACGATAAACAGGAGGAGGCTAAAGCTGGAGTTGGTTTTAAGGGGAGCATCCGGCTCATACTCGTAATAGTGCTCAAAACGGCAATATTGCGCAACCCGATATATGGCATCATCACCCATCCCTCTGTCTTCAGTTAAAATCCTGAGGCAATATTCCGTCTGGAAGCATGTTATTTCTGGGCTAGTTTAAAGTTTTCGCGGGTCGCGGGTCGCGCAGACGCGTAGAAAATGCATTATGGGTTTCGGATCTGCAAAAAAAAAAAAACTAAAACCATGAATTTTTGGTGAAAATATGACGTTCTTAGATATTTTGCCTAACAGTATCTGGTACTCAACCCGGGAAACAACGAAGGGTGTGGTGGTGGTGGAGGAGAAAGAGCAGTGTGGTCCAAGCCGCGAGAGAGGTAGGGTGCGGCTGGCCGGCTGGCTTGCAACAGCTCTCGTGCCTTAGTACCTCACGTAAGAAAGTTCACTTGTCGGCGCAATTCTGACGTAACCAAACATGCTACAACAATGTTTCTGGTGTCATTGGAAAGGGCATGAAATTCTCTACAACTCCACGTCGCCATTTGTTTTTATTTCTTTCCCATTTCGACACACAACCCCGAGACATTTCTCACCTAATTTGTACCTAATTTGTACCTAATTGTAAATGCCCTAATTCTACAATTAGATACGAAATGGAAAAAGTATTGACGTACAATTGAAACTACACCTATTGTTAGTACCCCCAATGCATTAAAACAATCAAGCAACAACATTTAAATGAGATTTTGATTTTACAAAAAGTCATAAATTTACACACCTAACTCAAAAAATAATTGTCCTAGAGAATTAAAATTTTGGAAATTTCTTAGTTGTCAGGTCCCCTATACGTGTACAAAATCTTATGAAATACAGACAAAATCCACTGACACGTTCTAGAGTAAAGCGAGTATGAACCGGACGCTCCCCTTAAGAGTTTTGACTCGGCGGCTCTGCTGGGTGATTCAGTATTGGCACCATTACTTAGTTCTGGAGTGGCCCCTGGGCCTGTCATCGAGAGTGACGAGGCTGGGCATGATGAGTCTCCACGACAGCAGCGTTATGAACATCGAGAGAGACAGTGGGAGCAGCTCAGTATCGGGGAAGGTCATGCATTGCTCCGGGAGCAGTTGGATCGCTTGGCACCCTCAGATATACGTCGGTTGCAACTGGAGGACCCTGATCTCCAAACGTGTGCTAATGGAGCTGTGGAGCTCGACGAGGACGGTGATGCACAGCCGGGAGATTTTTTTTATTTAGAAGGCATCCTCTATCGGCGTTTTCAAGACCCTAAACGTAGCTGGAAAAAGGGGTCCGGAGTAGTGGACCAGTTGGTGGTGCCACGGGAGTGCAGGGATAGCCTACTGAGTTTGGCGCATGACACACCGCTGGCAGGACATTTGGGGGTAAGAAAAACGGTGGCGGCTTTGGGGAAATTGTTTTGGTGGCCGGGGATGAAGTCTCATGTGCAGTCATGGATAAACTCATGTGATATTTGTCAACGGGTCGGGAAACCGAACCAAGTTATTCCTAAGGCTCCGTTACACCCTATTCCTGTGATTGGGCCACCCTTTAGTAAAATTGTTGTTGACATGGTTGGTCCACTCCCTCCCACTAAGGCTGGAAATAAATTTTTGTTAACCATAATGGATGTTGCCACTAGATACCCCGACGCATACCCTATGAAAAATGGCATGGCTAAGACGGTAGTCAGTAACTTGTTGTGGTACTTCTCAAGGTACGGGTACCCGGAGGAGATTCAGTCTGATCAGGGATCCAATTTCACCTCCAATATATTCAAGCAAACAATGCAACAGCATGGGATACGAGCAGGAGTATCGTCAGCGTATCACCCTGAGAGTCAAGGGGTGCTTGAGCGGTGGCATGCCACCCTTAAAAGCATGCTCAGGTGTTATTGTGCTGACAACGGAAGGGATTGGGATCTTGGATTGCCTTATGTGCTGTTTGCTGCTCGGGAAGTGCCTGGTGAGAGCCTGGGATTTAGTCCAAACGAGCTGATTTTTGGACACCGTGTCAGGGGCCCCCTTAATATGCTGAGAGAAATTTGGGAGGGAACTGTGCAGCCTTGTCCCTTGTTAAAGTATGTGTTTGAAAGCGGTGAGCGCATGCTTAAGAGTCTGGAGATGGCAGGTCGAAACTTGACAGAATCACAAGCTTTGATGAAGGACAGGTATGATCGCAAAGTGAGGCTCCGGAAGTTCATTGTAGGACAAGAGGTATTAATTTTGTTGCCTTTGGTTGGGAACCCCCTCTCTGCGAAGTACACTGGACCTTATAAAATTGTAGAAAAAATTTCAGACCTAGATTACCTTGTTGCCACTCCAGACAGGAGGAAAAAGAACCAGTTATGTCACGTGAACCTTATAAAAGAGTATGTGAGGCGCCCCTCTGAGCCTCTCACTGTCCCTGTGTTGGCTTGTTGCGGCCGTGGTGGAGAAGGAGAGGGGGACAGTCAAGCTTCAGAGGAGGATAGCTGGGATCAACATGTTTCAGCGGATCAGTGGGCGGGGAACTCGAGCCTAAGGGCTGACGAGGCTATAGCTCATTTGCCTGAGCCGCAGTTTGATGCTATCCGTCAGTTGTTCGGTTCATACCCCACTGTATTTGCTGAACACCCAGGCCTCTCTACTCAGGCTATGCATGATGTTGACGTGGGGGACCATCTACCCTTTAAGTCAATCCCGTACCGTGTGCCCCCCATAAAACTACCAGCACTGAGGGAGGAGTTGGAGTATATGCTCGGTAGAGGGTTGATAGAGAAAGGCACAGTTAAATGGACTTCCCCCGTAACACTGCAGCCTAAGCCAGATGGCAAGGTACGCTTTTGTATTGATTTCCGTAGGTTAAACGGTTTGACTCCAACTAACCCATATCCTCTTCCTCGGGTTGATGATAGTGTTGATAAAATTGGTAATGCTCGGTTTTTGTCTAAAGTAGATTTAGTAAAAGGTTACTGGCAAGTACCTTTGTCCGAGCGTGCTAAAGAGGTATGTGGTTTTGTGGTGGACGGGAGTACCTACCGGTGTAATGTTATGCCCTACGGACTTAAGAATGCACCAGCAACGTTTCAGAACCTGATGAATGAAATTGTCAAGGACATTCCAAATTGCACCGTATATTTGGACGATGTAATCATTTATGATGACGACTTTGAGAGCCATTGTGAGCACCTTGAGACCTTGTTCCGGAAACTTAGTGAAGCAGGTCTGGTAGTAAATTTGGCAAAGTGTGACTTCGTAAAAGCCACTGTGCAGTACCTTGGGTTTGTAGTGGGAAGGGGACAGGTGTGCCCTCCTCAGAACAAGGTACAGGCTATCAATAAATTTCCGCACCCAACCACCAAGAAGCAGATTATGAGATTCTTGGGTATGATAGGCTACTACAGACGCTTCATAAAAGGTTACTCAACGGTGTTGGCACCTCTCACAGATTTGTTATCTAAAGACAAAAAGTTTTTGTGGGCACCTGAGTGTGAAAAGGCTTTTACTTTGGTGAAACATTTGCTATGTACTCATCCTATACTCAGGGCCCCAGACTTTAACAGGCCTTTTCAGCTGGCAACAGATGCTAGTGGTGTAGGGGCTGGTGCCGTCTTGCTACAGACAGACAATGAGGGTGTGGAACACCCAGTAAGTTTCTTTTCTAAAAAGTTCAATGCTGCACAAAAGAACTATTCTACAATAGAAAAGGAATTACTGGCGATTGTGCTGTCGCTCAGGCACTTCGAGGTGTATGTTCCAGCCTATGGCCCAGTCGTGGTTATCTACACTGATCATCACCCTTTGAGATTCCTAAATCAATTTCACAATCGCAATATGAGACTGACCAGGTGGTCTTTGATGTTGCAGGAGTATAACCTGGACATCCGTCATATTGCGGGATGTGACAATGTGATCGCGGATTGTTTATCGAGGGTAGATGATCAGTCGTAGGCTATCACAGGTGTGTGGGTTTGAGTGGAGAAAAAATAGGCTGCCCTTATAGTGCAGCCGGGAAAAACATATTGAAATATAAAAATCATAAAAAAAACTCTTTCTTTTTGATATAGATAATTGTATAAGTTTGTCAGAGCCTATAGAGTTTGAGTAGTCCACGAACTATCAAACGGCTGAGCTGCTGTAAGCTCGCTCTGGGAGCATGATATTGTGTCTTTTGCTATTGTTGGGAGGAGTTATAAAATGTATTTTTTTTTTTAAAGATGTGTTTTAGTGATAATCTCAGCTTTGTTTTAGTGCCATGCGGTCGCTGGGTGTGAGGGGCTTGATGGGGTTCTGTGTATTAGATTTTAGCTCAGGGTTGAGCAAGTAAAATCTTGGGGGAGGTGTGACGCATGTCGAGTATGAGCATGCTGTACAGAACGCCCAGTCATGCCCCACTCTCGCTAGGATCGTCAGGGCAGGAACTTTGGCTGTAGTCTGTGTAGAGTTTCCTAACTTAGTTTATGTGAGCCGTTGTACTATAAGTATTATAAATATGTATCTTGTTTTCATCTGAGTCAACGAGTTCTATTTTATATCATTAGTTATAAGTGTTGTGTGTGGGACTTATTTGTAATGATGAAAGGAGAGAGAGAGATTACGTAACGAGGGCCAGCGAGTGCGCCATGAGGCAGGTAGGCCTAACTCCCCTCCTTCCTCCTCCCTCCTCCCTCTCAGTGCGTGGGAAATCCTTTGTCGATCCCAGATTGAGAGAGAATATTACGTAACGATTGCTAGTGGGCGGTCCTTAGTAGTTGGCGATGTGCTCACTAGAGGGCCGAGTATAAAAAGGGAGGTCTCGCCGCATTTTCCTCAGACCTCATTAGGCAGAGCGACTTCTCATATCCCTTGCAACTATATATATTCTTCCGACTGATGTGAACTTTCCCTACTCTCTGTACCGCCTACCTTCTTCTTTTCCCGAACCCTTTTTAACCTCAATGACCCCTTTGGTGCAGATTTAGTCAGCCAAAGTATTGTCGCTTGAGTTCTCACGAGATATATGCCTATTAGATAGCCTATTTTGGAAGGGATTACTAGAATAGGATTGATTAATGTTTGTTGCACTCGTATATGCATTTCCCTGTGTATGATTATTCATGTTCCTGTTTTCTGCTGATCTAGGTGATGCTAGAATGGGATAAGGCTACTAGAGTTGTGATTCCCGATGTGTATTAGGTTTTGTTGAACCTGTACAATCGCAACGGAGACTTGGAAAGCCTAGGTGGTCTTTCTGACTGTGTACCTTGTGAGTTTAGCACTGTGTTGCGAGTGAGGGCTTTTGCCTCTGCCACCCAGCACTGTGCTAACTCGTTTGCTTGACTTTGAGAGGATCGCCAGGAGAGAACCAGATACTAGTGATCTGGATCTCTCAAGAGAGCATCCCGTCAATTACCGTAATTTGGCCGCACAGTCTTAAGGACCTCGCTAGGCTACGAGCCGCTTGCTCAGCCATTGTTTCCTAGCCTACTACATCCCAGCTAGACTTTGCTCGGTCAGCAGATACAGCATAGTATTGAAGCTTTCCTTATGTATGTTATTGTTTATGCACTATTGATTTCATGTGTGGCACGCATAGCTACTTTAGAGATTAGTGGCCCCCCGAGCACAATCCTAGTAGGCTATTGCCAGTGCATTGTCGGAGTACTTCTTTTATATGTTTGCCATTTACTACTGTCTATTCTTATAATTCTTCTTATGTCAATTTAAAGCCTTTAATATTACTTAATTGCCAGTGTGTTGCTTATTGAATTGCTGTTCAAAATCCGATACTTACTTCTTACGAGTATCCGAGAAGCATCTAACTTTATCAGAAGATTCCTTGCTCGATGCTCGAGGACTATTGTTTAACGTAACGTAATAGTGCCGATCCGAAGTAGAGGGTGGAGGACTTCTTAAGTTCTTAGTCAAGGGTGGATTACTTCGGCTTCGGCCAACACTATTCTTTGGTGTTGTTGTATTTACTTCTTTGTTTGATTGTTGACCAGACTAGATAACTCCCGTCTCTTTATTAGTCTGTTGTGAAACGCTAGTACCGAGTTCTTGTATACCCCGTTATAGCAGATAGAACTCTGGAGGGTATTGGTGTTTTTTGTTCGGCTGGCAGTACTCTGGGGTTGGGATCGTGTGTTTCCGTTGTGGCAGCGAGCCATACTCGAGTCCTGTTTGAGAGCCCTAGTGTACCCGAGTGCCCGGTCGTAACAATAAATAGCCTTGTTTCCGTGCTCTTTTTCATGCATAAACAAGAGCCAGAGCGTAATACAATTATGTATCACTGAAAGGGCGTTAATTGAACTTTCCAATGACACCTGAACCATCCTTTTACGATCACTGGTTGTCTTGCAACGATCGTGCAACCGAAGGGCAAAATCGCTAAAATACGGTAATTTTGTTACATAATTACGTGTGTAGCGAGGGAGGGAGGGTGGATGTGTGTGGAGTAGATGTCAGTAGGCCCACGGGAGCCGTGGCGAGCGGTCATGAGGCAACCTATGCTCCTCCCGTCGCTCGTCTCTCTCTCAGAGCCAATATTGCGCCAAAATTGCACACAGACTTAAGTCGGGCCCCACCACATAGTCCAGATTTTTCGATACGGACTAAGTCGGGCCCCGCTAATAAGGGGTTAAGGCAAGTGTTACAAAACTTACGGACGGTTTAGAGAATATTTTGCAAAGTGCAGAACAACATGAACTTAGCGGGTTGAAAGCCACTTTATTAGAACCCCTTGAGTACCAGCGATGCACGTTATGCGTCGCCTATGTATGTAACGGTAAACCCCAGCGACGCAATGGTTGGCACCTAGAGGGTTCAGATTTGTATGGGAACTACTTTTGGATCCCACGGAACAATACTTATGGTTTGCAACCCTCCAAGTCCAGCCGCGTGCATGTGGGCACGCTCGTGAGTGATTTTCCAGTATATTGCCTACCCATCACCCCTAAATGACCAAGGGGAGCATTTGTTTCTTTTTTCCTTCATTACTAACTCACCCCATGTGTTTTCAGGGAAACAAAAACAATTACAAGTGGCTGGTCCTGGAGTGTACATTTATATTAAATCGCATGGGGTCCACCGGGTTAAGAAGTATAATGAACGTTTGTATGGTTTAACTGTACCAGAGGGTATTACTATAAATGTAACCTCCAGTACCAAGCATTGTAGCCAAAATGGCTTCAAAGACGAGAGAGCCCAACCTCTCACCCCGAAAGCTAGCTGGATGAGTACTGAGCCATCCTGCCCGTGGGACCTTAGATACGCTCTGAGAAGTGTTGCCAACATCTCAAAACAGTGTTTACCAGTCATGGTGCCTGGTACTGCTAAGTACAAGGACCGAATACTACTGACGGACATTGTACGGTGCTGGTACTGGCGAGTTACTTGCTTACTGTCGGCCATTGTATGTCGCTGGTACAGAACGGGTTTATATATAATGAAGAAGCATTAGCCGTGGAAGTTGAGTGTGATTTACAGTACATGATAGAGTTGAACGGAAATATAGCAAAACTAGAGACTTATTTAGATCATACTCCCTCAGTAGATAGTAAATTACAGAGTGCTAATGATAGTAGTGTGAAGCTGCCAAAGTCAACGTTACCTAAATTTGAGGGTTATCCTACTAAATGGGTAGGCTTTTAGGAACTATAATTTCTACACTGATCATGATTGTGGCGATTTGTCTAATGGTCAAAATTTTACGTACCTGAGGGGTCAGTTGTGTGGTTAACCGTTAAAGTTAATTAGTGGACTTATTCTAGAGGCTGCCAGTTACGATCATTTTGTTAGATTATTGCAGGAGACTTATGGAAAAATCGATAGCATTAAGGCTGCGCATATGGTTAACTTTTTCAATTTATCTAGGCAACGGTACGATGAAAGAAGATTGAAGGAATTTTATGCTACGTTCGAGTGCGCTTATGAATCAATGAAGGTGATGAACGTTACCTTTACTGAACTGTATGCAGTGATTTTGCACACTAAATTACCATTAAGGTTATCAGAGATATTTTAAGCGCGAGCTGAAAGAAGACTGACTGAATATTGAAGAGTACACTAAAGTATATACGAGTGAACTGGTGGACCTTGAAGCGAGGCAACCTACTAATACGTATGAAAGCTTCGGTGCGGTTGGAGGTGCCACTGCAACCTTTAGTGTACAACATGGACAAAAATCAGTCAAAAATTATGGCAAATAGAAAAATGGGTCTAGACTGTGTGCAAGGTACGATCATTTTTGGGTGCAATGCAGTCAGTATGGGACAGGCGCTGCCAAGAGGAAAAGGGCTAGACAATTGAAGTTATGTGTAGGCTGCTTGGCACGGGATCATGGGTCACAAGGGTATACTAACCCTAAAGTGGGTCCTTGTAAATATTGCAAAAAGAAGTATTTTAATTGTCCATTATAAATGTCCTCAGTTCAAGTAATAGAGGAGAAAATTGTCAGCTCCACAATGGCTGTCACTTCAACTAGACAGACTGTTTCTTCCTACTATGAAACTACCACTCAGAGGTAATGCGGACCATAGTGTACCAGTGCGGAAATTGTTTAGTCTTCGTGGCACACACAATAAAACATGTAATCTAATCAAAATTAGGTAGGGAACCATCATAGGTTTAGCCTATGTAGACCTTGGCAACCCATTTTCAAATAATTTCCATTACAATTCTAAAACTCTGATTTTTGCCCCAAACTGTATATCATTGTAGATATGTCAATTTATTCTCGCATGACTTGTCTAGACGAGGGAAACACCTTACATTCAGACAATGTTCGGTAAATGTTGACCGTTTTACTTGTAGTTCAAGTAGTTCTGTAGTTCAAGAAATTAGTGACAATTGCCAACATATATTACCGATTTGTGGCATGATGATAAACTACAGGAGACTGTTCTAGTCAAACGGTCAACATTAGTCAAACATTGTCTGAATATAAGTTGTTTCCCTTGTCCAGACGAGTCATTTGATACTAGTTTGACACCACGGTATAAAGTTTGGGGCGAGAATCCGAGTTTCAGAACTATTTGAAAGGGGCTGCCACAGCTAACACAAGCTAAGCCTATAATGGTTTGCTATCTAATGTTGATTGTATTGCCTTTTTGATTGCATGTGTCAATTTTGATACCTATCAAGAAATGCACAAGTCTGCTACCTAACTGCTTCGCTACCAAAATAATATGCAGGATAATCAATGAATAAGGAACGAACTATCTTCATCATTATATAACCAAACCTTCAGACTGCAACTATCATTTCGGTATGGTACCTTCATGTCAATGGTTACACAGTACTGTATTGTTATAAACAATAATAGTATGGCTAACTTAATTATATATTCCCGGAAGTTTAAAATGTTTTTATTATTATTATTGTTTGTGTTATATTATTATGGGAAGCAGAAAGGTTTTTATATATAACATGTTAGCCCTTACCATGGTGTATTTGTAAGAAACTGTTGTCTAGATGTAACGAAAATATGACCACATGACGATACAGGTTTGTAGCATCTCTAAGACGAAAAGCAACACATACTCCGGTCAGCCTGGACCCTCGTCCCGAGTTGGCTCGACAAGCTGAAGAGTCTGTGTCAGCCAATCCAATAACAGACATTTTATCTGTAATACATCAAAATACAAAGACATCTCTGAATTACGCTCTATCTGTTCTGTTGCATATCAGTAAAACCTTATAATATACAAAACAGACCCTCCCTAAGCTTCATAAGATGTGACTACCTATATTTGACCGAGGTTATAATAGCCTCACCTTTACGAATGCGATATAATTTAACAATATACTATATCTAGGTTATATTCCTGTTTAGAAAGAGAAAATCAGACAAATTCTCCAAATATGAATTACTGTTTTTTTTATTACTTATGATCCTTTCTACGCAGCATAGTACGCTGCCAACAGTTGAGCAAGAACTTTTGTAGGAGGTATAAGTATATTCCATATATATATATATTATATATACAGGTGTATATATATATATATATATATATATATATATACTGTATATATATATATATATATATATATATATATATATATACCGGTATATATACTGTATTTTTTTTTTTTTTTTTTTCTATGTGATTGAGGGAGGCAAAAGGCATAACTGCCTATAGCGAGTGCCTCCCCCATAGTTGAAAGAGTGACAGGGCCAAAATCAAGGGACGTTCGAGCCAAAATGCCTGGACACACGGAGTTTGAAGCAATTTAAGTCATAGGAAGAGGGAAAGACTGATTCTGGGAGAGAGTTCCAGAGCTCAGATGTTGAGTAGAAGAAAGTTTGAGAGTAACGTTTCACTCTTGGGTTGGAGAGTTGCACAGAGTAGGGGTGGGATTGAGTTGCAAGACGGGTACCACGTGCCCTACGTAAAGGAGGTGGTATGCACTGGGATAGCTCTGAGGAACACTGATTATTATAGTAGCGATAGAATAGCGAGAGAGATGCAACATTGCGGCGGAGAGAGAGAGATTGCAGAGAGTTGGTGAGTGGACGGGAGTTAATGATACGAAAGGCCTTCCTTTCAACTTTGTCTAGGAGAGCGGTGTGAGAGGAACCTCCCCACACATGTGAACAATACTCAATACAAGGGCGCACTATGCCCCTGTACAGAGCAAGAAGCTGTGCAGGGGAAAAGAACTCCCTAAGGCGGTTGAGCACACCCAGCTTCTGGGAGGCTGCCTTAGCAAGACTGGTAATATGGTCCTTCCAAATGAGAGCAGAAGAAAAAGAGACACCAAGAATATTGAGAGAAGATGAAGGGTTGATTTTTGTATTGTTGAAGAATAAGGGATAGTCCGCTGGGAGATCCTGACGGGTAGATAGATGGAGAAATTGGGTTTTGGAAGCATTAAAGTTAACAAGGTTTTCTCTGCCCCAATTGGAAATAGTATTTAGATCAGAATTTAAGAGTTCTATGGCTTCATTACGTTTGTCGTTGAGGGATTGCTGGCTGGGGCGTTCTGAAAAACTAATGGAGTAGTGTAAGGTTGAGTCGTCTGCGTATGAATGGATGGGAATTAAGGTACAGTTAAGGAGATCATTTATAAAAATTAGAAAGAGAATAGGAGATAGGACAGAGCCCTGAGGAACACCGGAGTTTATAGGGTGAGGAAGTGAACAATGGCCGTCCACAACCGCAGCTATGGAACGGCCGGAAAGGAAATTAGAGACAAAGGCACAGATGGAGGGATAGAAACCGAAGGAGGGTAGTTTAGAAATTAAAGATTTATGCCAGACTCTATCGAAGGCTTTCGATATGTCTAGTGCAATAGAAAAAGTCTCACCGAAGTCCCGAAAGGAGGATGACCAAGAGTTAGTAAGATATGAAAGAAGATCACCAGTAGAGCGACCCTTAACCCGGCAAGCGCGATAGGCCTCACGGAAGGCTTCCTATAGGGAACGCGATAGGCCTCACGGAAGCAGGACCATAAAAAAAGCTTTCCAAAAAAAAAAAGGGCCTATCAAAAAAAAAAAATTTGTCTCTAGGTGAGATAATTCCCCTCCAGTACTCATCCATGTAAATCTCACCCACCCCCCTCCCCTCCTTCCCCACCTTATTCCCCCCTCCCTCCCCTCCTCAATTATCACCTATTTTCCCTCTTATTATCATCATTTATCGGTTATTTTTCTCTCCCGCGATAATGTAGCACAAGTGGGTTGCAGAAAAGATCGATATGTAACACCCTGACACCAGCCCACACCGCCCCGCTTGTCTCAGTTACCTCACAGACAGCGAGAGAGGAGGGTTGACTGTAGCTCTCTCTCGCCTGACATTACGACCGGGTGGCCAATATCTTCGTTTTTCACCACCCAAATGCTTTTCCCACTTATTTTAGCACTCTTGAAGGTTCATATATACATCATATATGTAAAATAAAAGCATACCGAAAACAAATAATGGTCTATATTGTAAATATAACGAATTCTGTCAGAATCCAAGGCTAGAAATACACAAATAACTACCCTAGCTCCTAGGGCTATTTAGCGCTTAACAGGTTAAGGAAGCCATACTGGCGATCTGAGAGCAGATTATGAGAAGAGAAATGCTTAAGAAATTTGGAAGCAAGAATAGTTTCAAAAACTTTAGAAAGACAAGAGATAAGAGCAATTGGACGATAGTTGGAGGGTTGAGAGCGGTCACCCTTCTTTGGGACAGGTTGAATGTGAGCAAACTTCCAGCATGAAGGGAAGACGTTAGAGGATAGACAGAGACGAAAGAGTTTGCCTAGGCAGGGAGTCAGCACGGAAGCACAGTTTTTGAGAACAACAGGAGGAACACCGTCCGGACCGTACGCCTTATTAGTGTTAAGCCCAGAGAGGGTAGAAAGTACATCTTTAGAAGAGATTAGGATATTAGGCATAAGTAAGAGAGAGGAGGGCGGAGAGGGAGGAATAGCACCGGAATCATCCAAGGTGGAGTTTCTAGCAAAAGTTTGAGCGAAGAGTTTAGCTTTGTCAGAGGAAGAAGTGATGGTTGTGCCATCAGAGTGGGAAAGGGGAGGGAAAGACGAGGAAGAGAAATTGTTGGAGAGGTTTTTGGCTAGATGTCAGAAAGCTTGGGAAGAGCTAGAGTTGGATAGTTCAGTGCATTTATTATTGATGAAAGAGTGTTTGGCAAGTCGAAGAACAGATTTGGCTTGATTCCGGGCAGAAACATATGAAGAATGAGAGTCTTGAGTTTTAAGGCGTCGGTACCGTTTGAATGCTTCCTCCTTATTGCGGACAGCAGTAGAACAGGCGTGAGTAAACCAAGATTTTTTAGCATTAGTCTGAGAGAAAGAGAATGGAATGTATGCTTCCATGCCCGATAGGATTACCTCGGTAATGCGTTCAGCACTCTCCGAGGGTCCTCGGCCATGGAAGCAGAAATCATTCCATGGGAAATCAAAGAAGTACTGCCGAAGAGCCTCCCAGTCGGCAGCGCCAAAGAGTCACAAGCGCCGCCGGCTAGGAGGATCGGGTGGCTGTACTGGAGAGATAGGACAGGTGACAGAGATAAGTTTATGGTCGGAGGAGCCCAAAGGAGAGAAAAGATCGACAGTATAAGAAGAAGGGTTAGAAGTTAGAAACAGGTCAAGAATGTTGGGCCGATCTCCGATGCGATCCGGGATACGGGTGGGTTGCTGAACTAACTGCTCTAGGTCATTTAGGATAGAAAAGACGTAGGCTTGTTCACCAGGTGGATCAGTAGTGTGAGAGGAGAGCCATTGGCGGTGGTGAACGTTGAAATCTCCTAAGATGGAGATTTCTGAGAAAGGAGAAATGGATAGAATGTGTTCCACTGTAGAGTTTAGATAGTCAAAGAATTTAGGAAAGTTGGTAGAGTTAGGGGAAAGATAGACAGCACAGAAATATTTAGTAAGAAAATGACAGGAAAGTTTGAGCCATAAAGTTGAGAATTCAGAGGAGTCGAAATCGGGAACACGAGAGCAAGTGAGTTTGTTGTGCACATATGCACAACATCCGCCATTGGCTTTGAAACTAGGATAGAGAAAGTAGGAGGATACAGAGAAGGGGTTGCTGGATGTTGCTACAGACACCTGGGTTTCGGTGAGGAAGAGAAGATCAGGTTTATAGGAGGAGAGATGGTGCTCAACAGAGTGAAAGTTAGAGGAAAGTCCGCGAATGTTGCAGAAATTAATAGAAAGAGTAACAGGCCGAGGTCCAGGTAATTGTGTGGGGTCGTCAGGGGATGGTCAGTCGGGTGAGGGGGCATTTATGGTCCCCCCCCTGGGGACTCCGAGGCTGGGCTAAAATTCATCATTTTTGTGTTTTTTTAATTTTGGTGTGGAGGAATGAAGTGTGGTGTGCATGTTTAGTGTATATATATATATATATATATATATATATATATATATATATATATATATATATATATATATATTTTCTTTAATACATACGAGGTTGAAGGAGAGGAGGCGGAAAACAGGGGGCAAAAGTCTGCTATTGGTGGAAGGGTAAACTAGGAGAGAGAAAGGGGGTAACCGCTTCACGCATGCGCACTGGATGCGGGATGGTGGTCGGTAGGTGGGGTCGAAGCTGATTGGCTGCGTGTCGAGGGGCGTGGCCTAAGTTGTGTGGCGCCTGCAGAAGACGAAGCTGAAGGAGGTAGCGCGGGGGGCTGCGTCAAGGGCACCGGGGGGCGAGGAGGGGTGTTAGGTCCTATACAGTAGGGTAGTGCCTTTTGGCAGAAGGAAGGATCTGAAGGTCCAGAGTTTGGTTGTTGATGTTGGGATGTAAGGCTTGGATATATAAAGCTTCGAGTATAGGTAATCTCCTTGGGTCACTTTCTTTATCGAGTATGGTGGTGTGTTTCTCTAACTCGTTGCGTGTGAGGTGAGGGTGGTTAGGGGTGAGATAGTGGTCTTTGATGGCTCCAGCCTGAAGGTGAAGAGTTAACCGACGTGAAAGACGAGTCTGCGTCATACCAATATAGGAATGAGGTCCAC